>CAUYRH010072723.1:0-16965 GCA_963574655.1 Perodicticus potto
AATTGATGCAGAAAAAGCTTTTGACAATATCCAGCATCCCTTCATGATCAGAACACTTAAAAAAATTGGTATAGAAGGGACATTTCTCAAACTGATAGAGGCCATCTACAGCAAACCCACAGCCAATATCGTATTGAACGGCGTTAAATTGAAACCATTTCCACTTAGATCAGGAACTAGGCAAGATTGCCCATTGTCTCCATTGCTCTTAGATATCGTAATGGAAGTTTAGGCCATTGCAATCAGGGAAGAAAAGGTGATCAAGGGTATCCACATAGGGTCAGAAGAGATCAAACTTTTACTCTTTGCAGATGATATCATTGTATATCTGGAAAACACCAGGGATTCTACTACAAAACTTTTAGAAGTGATCAAGGAATACAGCAGTGTCTCAGGCTAAAATCAACACCCATAAATCTGTAGCCTTTATATATACCAACAATAGCCAAGCTGAAAAAATAGTCAAGGACTCTATTCCTTTCACAGTAGTGCCAAAGAAGATGAAATATTTGGGAGTTTACCTAACAAAGGATGCGAAAGATCTCTATAAAGAGAACTATGAAACTTTAAGAAAAGAAATTGCTGAAAATGTTAACAAATGGAAAAACATACCATGCTCATGGCTGGGAAGAATCAACATTGTTAAAATGTCTATACTACCCAAAGCAATATATAATTTTAATGCAATTCTTATGAAAGCTCCATTGTCATATTTTAAAGATCTCGAAAAAATAATACTTCGTTTTATATGGAATAAGAAAAAACCTCGAATAGCCAAGACATTACTCAGAAATAAAAACAAAGCAGTAGGAATCATGCTACCAGACCTGAGATTCTACTATAAATCAATAGTGATCAAAACAGCATGGTACTGGCACAAAAACAGAGAGGTAGATGTTTGGAACAGAATAGAGGACCAAGAGATGAATCCAGCTACTTAACCGTTACTTGATCTTTGACAAGCCAATTAAAAACATTCAGCTGGGAAAAGACTCCCTATTTAACACATGGTGCTGGGTGAACTGGCTAGCGACCTGTAGAAAACTGAAACTGGACCCACACCTCTCACCATTAACTAAGATACTCTCACTGGATTAAAGATTTAAACTTAAGACATGAAACTATAAAAATTCTAGAATAAAGTGCAGGGAAAACTCTGGAAGGAATTGGCTTCAGTGAATATTTTATGAGGAGGACTCCCCAGGCAATGGAAGCAGTATCAAAGATACACTACTGGGACCGGAGCAAACTAAAAAGCTTCTGTACAGCCAAGAACATAGTAAGTATAGCAAGCAGACAGCCCTCAGAATGGGAGAAAATACTTGCAGGTTATGCCTCTGACATAAGTTTAATAACCAGAATCCACAGAGAACTCAAACGTATTAGCAAGAAAAGAACAAGTGATCCCATCTCAGGATGAGCAAAGGACTAGAAGAGAAACTTCTCTAAAGAAGACAGGCGCACGGCCTACAGACACATGAAAAAATGCTCACCATCTTTAATCATCAGAGAAATGCAAATCAAAACTACTTTGAGATATCACCTAACTCCAGTAAGACTAGCCCACATAACAAAATTCCAAAACCAGAGATGTTGGTGTGGATGTGGAGAAACGGGAACACTTCTACACTGCTGGTGGGAATGCACACTAATACGTTCCTTTTGGAAGGATGTTTGGAGAATACTTAGAGATCTAAAAATTGATCTGCTATTCGATTCTATAATTCCTTTACTAGGTATATACCCAGAAGACCAAAAATCACATTATAACAAAGACATCTGCACCAGAATGTTCATTGCAGCCCAATTCATAATTGCTAAGCCATGGAAGAAGCCCAAGTGCCTATCGACCCACGAATGGATTAATAAATTGTGGTACATGTATACCATGGAATATTACGCTGCCTTAAAGAAAGATAGAGACTTTACTCTTTCATGTTTACATGGATGGAGCTGGAACATATTCTTCTTAGCAAAGTATCTCAAGAATGGAAGAAAAAGAATCCAAAGTACTCAGCCCTACTATGAAGCTAATTTATAGCTTTCATATGAAGGCTATAACCCCACTATAGCATAAGAATATGGGGGAAAGGGCAAAGAAGGGGAGGGGTGAGGTTAGGATGCAGGGAGGGTAATTGGTGGGGCCACACCTATGGTGCATCTTAGAAGGGTACAGGCGAACCTTACTAAATGCAGAATACAAATGTCTTCATACAGTAACTAAGAAAATGCCATGAAGGCTATGTTAATCAGTTTGATGAAAATAGTTCAGATTGTATATGCAACCAGCACATTGTACCCCTTGATTGCACTAATGTACACAGCTATGATTTAATAATAATAATAAAAGAAATTAAATCAGACAGGAATTGACAGAAATTCAAAACAAAAAAAATTAAGTTACAAGAAGCCAGTCTTAAACTATTTCAAGTATGATTCAGTATTTTCACTTGATTAGAAAAATATTTTCCTTTAGAGTATTTTTATTTTTGAAAAGTTGCTTATGAAGATGTTTATCATAAGTTAGAAACTCAAGTTCTGAAACCAAACTTTTCAACAGTTACAAATACATTGGAAGTGACATTTGATAGGCATTTTTATAAATATGTGTTACATGAAGAATAAACATGTTTTACCCATGGGTAGGATCTAAAAATGGTAATAGTGAAAAGATATTTGAGCAAAATGTAGACAATCAGAACACTTGGAAATCTTTTGGAATGCAAACATTTTTTAATGAGCAATAGTTTGTCCTTTGAGACAAGGTAAAAAGAAAAAAGTAAGTTTGAAAATAAAGGTAAGTAGTTGGACCCAATGGCTTACACCTGCAATCCTAGCTCTATGGGAGACCAAAGAGGGAAGGATCCATTGAGCTCAGGACTTGGAGACCAGTCTGAGCAAGAGCAAGACCCCATTTCTACTAAAAATAGAAAAAATTAGACAAGCTTTGTTGTAGGTGCCTGCCTGTAGTCCCAGGTACACAGGAGGCTCAAGCAGGAGGATCACTTGAACTCAGAAGTTTGAGGTTGCTGTGAGCTAGGCTGATGCCATGGCACTCTAGCCTGGTCAACAGAGTGAGACTTTGTGTCAAGAAAAAAAAAAAAAGAAAGAAAAAAAGAAAAGAAAGGTAAGCCTTCCTTAGGCTCAGAATAAATACAAGATTATTATATTTTCATACTGTAATCTAATAAACTATTGAGCATAAATATTCAACTCTGTTCTTAAAATTTTTTCATAATAGCTTTGTATAACTATACTTTTCATCAATATTACTGAGCATAAACTTATGAACTAAGGAAAGAACTACATGAACTTTGGGGTAAAAATTGTAACAGTTTTAGAATTTGTATTTGGCAAGCAAGTATTCAATCTTTGGTTCTGTTTTTCAGCATTGCACATCCCAGAGGATATTAGTTCACAATATTCATCAACATTTATGATATTATATAGTATGTGACAAGTCAAAAACACAGCTTCTATCATTATATCTAAAGTAATGGCAGAACTGGTATTATTTATTGAAAAATACATACCATACACGAATTCAAAAAGGAAATATTTAAAATTTCAGAGGTGAAAGGGAAATTAAAAATTATTTAGTCACTTTGTTTTCCATGCTGGAGAATCCAAAGTAGGCTTCAGAGGACCATGAATTACCCCAAATTAACTGTAAAATTATATGCATATTTTTATGAAAAGATGGTCTAACAATAGCTTTCAACAGACTGTTAAAGAAGTTTGTTATTCAAAACATTTCCTGTAACAATCCAAATTTGGATTAGGTTCTTCCCCCAAGGTCAGAGCTCTACAGTAATCTGTACAATTATCATCATAATGTATTGCACTATATCAAAACTGTACAGTAATTTGTTTTCCTCTCCCTGCCAAATAAATTATAGAACCTATTAGAGCAGACAGCATCTCTGCTTTATTCATGACTATATTCCCAGTATTCTGCCTGGTGACTGATAATAAGTGCTCAAGAGCCATTTCTTGAATGAAGGAATGGATCAATTAATCAATTGCTCATCTCAATTCAGTTCAAGTTAAAAAAATACATCCAAAAAATATTCCATTTACATATTCTTATCAATAATTTATAATTAAAAATAAATTTATTTTGAAGTTAATTTTCTAAAATATATTAAGTTATATGGTACATCTTCCATAAAATTTCTTTGTAGTTCCTTAGTAGTATATGGTTTGAATGGGTTTCTCAGTGGATAGAAACTTCTACAAGGACACCAAAGCCTTAAATCAGTAGTTCTCAACCTTCCTAATGCCGTGACCCTTTAATATAGTTCCTCATGTTGTGATGACTCCCAACCATACAATTATTTTTGTTGCTACTTCATAACTGTAATTTTGCTACTGTTATGACTCGTAATGTAAATATCTGATACGCAGGATGGTCTCAGGCGACCCCGTGAAAGGGTTGTTTGACCCCCAAAAGGGTCGTGATAGGTTGAGAACTGCTGCCTTAAATGAATGAAATTTAAATGGTTTATAATTCTTCTATGTATAAAATAAACATTTTGAAGTGATTTCACATAAAATATCTATAATCATTATTTTAAAGGTATTTTCAAAATAAGAACCAGAGAAATTGGGTCTTTACCATCACTGTGTAGAAATTTTTGCAATACTAATAAATAGAACAAAAGAATCACAAATGAATTATAATAATTATTTAAGATCTATTAAAGGACTTTCAAAATTAATTATAAATTAACTTAATTTTAAATATACTAGTATTCCCTTCTCCATCTTTTCCATTTTGAGACAAAGCTATTTCAACCTTTTCAAAAGTTTATTTTCATTGTGTGACTGGCCTTGCATTTATTTCATCTACCAAAAATTAAAATTTTGCTTCTCCATCCAAATATCTCTGTAAATATTATTCCTTATGGGTTTTGTTGGCTTTGCTAATCCTAAAATATCAGAAAAATAATATTAATAAACAGATTAATCTGGGAAAAAATACCCATTTAACTTTCAATGCATTCACACATTTAACATTATATGCTCAAATTTATTCTTTAAAAATTTCTAACATTATTTCTAATGGCTTACTTAATTGACATACCGGAAACTGTGAATGCCCTGAAGTTCCTGCTGAAGAACCTCTTGCGTTGTTGCTATTAAGTCCAGTGCTCCAACAAATTCAGAAGTAGATAATAACACCTGTACTGTAGGCTGAGTCTGGTGTACAGTGGCCATTAACTTCAGTTTATTGTACACTTTAACACAATTATTTCTGGTGAGTGCCAGTCTTAAAATGTGTAGTGATCCTTCACACATGACTTTATCAATCTGTGCAATTTTATCTCGAAGCATTTTTACAGCCTGGGAAGTTTTCTTGAGGTAGTCCTGCAATTCATGTTGAGAGGTCATTGCATGAAAAAATGCTTCAGAACGTAGAGAGATCTGGTGAGCAATGTTTACTTCCACAATATCCAGATAATGGCTCAGCTTAAAAGGGAAGGAAAAAAATTATGGAGTATTGTAAGAGTGCCTTCTTTGACTATCCAAATGCTTTCTAAAAATGAAAATAAAATATTTCTACACAGATTTTAAATTCCTTTGTGTGAACTGTTGATTGTGAGATCCTTGGAATTGGGCATAAAACAGAAGAAAGATGAAATGTGCAGCCCAAACATTAATAAGATAGAAGAGTAGAAGTTGATTTACCAGTTTTCCTCTCCTCCTCCCACTACTACTCTATAAACATAAATTTGTTTCTAAAAGATAAAGAGTATCCCACAGCTATCTCAGTTTCTAGTTTCAGAAGTCCAAAGATCTGGAAAAGAATGATCTCTTTACCCCCACCAACATCACATCTGACTAAATAGATGATTATAGTTTCCATTTATTGACCTTCTTCTATGATACTAGGCACAGGTATTTTATGAACAAGTAATTTTTCTAATTTTAACAAACTTTGAAAACAGGTATAATTATTTTCATTTTACAGATTAGGAAACTTGGAGACATTAGATAACTTGAGTAATGTCAGGTGGTTAGTAAGTAGCAAAACGTAAAGGTGAGCCCAGGTGTATTGGACTCAAAACTGAAGCTCTTTCTCCTGTACCATGCTGCCCCCAAATGCCAAAGAGCCCATGAAAGACAGATTGGTGGTTCAGTCACAAATTACAGAAAGTACCAGAATTTATTTGGATCTTTTTTCCTTCAGGCTGCTTACTTCACATTTCAGAAATGATTCTTTTATCAATTAGTAAAATTCAGTTTATTTCCAACATATTTTCCTTTAAGATATTAAAAAAATGCATTTAGCATTTAGATCATATATATTTTATTTGTAATACTACCAAGATCAATTCTTACACTATATATTAAAAATGCCTTCTAAATTTCAAATATGAACGTCAAAAACTTGATTTGTCTTTCTTCTTTTCTAACTACATGTGCTTTTTAAAGCTATATTATCTTTCCATTTCTCTCCTATTTTTTAGACTTTTAGATGTTTTTAAACTTATAGCTCAGACTTTAGGCATTATCTCTGAATATCTCAGGAGAATTCATAGCATTTAGCACTTATATGATTACAAGAAATTATTGGGTCATCAAATCTGTTTCCTTAAAACCATAAGGTAACACTCATATCTTCAAAAATGTCCCTTCAATAAGCTTATTATAACATCCAATTAATTACAAATGAGAAATTTTTCCACAGTTTAAATCTCTCTCTCTCTCGCTTTTTTTTTTTTTGGAGACAGAATCTCCACGAGTATGAAAAAAGTCATACTTGGTAGAACACCGTAGTGTCACAGCTCACAGCAATCTCAAACTCTTGGGCACAAGCGATTCTCTTGACTCAGGCTCTCCAGTAGCAGGGACTATAAGTGCCCATCACAAGACCTGTCTAATTTTTAGAGATGGGGGTCTTGCTTTTGCTCAGGCTAGTTTCAAACCTGTGAGCTCAGGCAAACCACCTGCCTCAGCCTCCCAGAGTGCTAGGATTACAGGCGTGAGCCACTGCGCCTGGCCCCATAGTTTAAATCTCTGGAGTGTATGCCCTTTTGTTCTTTATATCCTCAATATAGCTGTATATTTATTTGCCTAAAAAAGCAACAAGGGCCCAAATGTCTTAGGGTAGATCACAAGCTCAAGTGGACTCAAGTCTTAGAATAGTAAATGGAAAATAATTCCTTTAAGACAGTGCTAATCAGAATATATGGTTTATATGCAGCTGCCCAACTGTGGACTATTTAATAGGGCCATACTAAAATAAGGAATTTTGCCAGAAGTTAAATCAACTACACTATTAAGCACACTGCATTTTTTTTTTCACAGACCTTCTTAATAAAGAATGCAATGTAGTGATTTGTATCCAGCGCAAACTCCTTATTTCATTGCTAACCAGTACTTTGGGTAGTACTATAATAGGATACAGATTTCTTTAATTCTGGTTGTAGCACACCCTCTCTTTAAAGCTATCAAGATAAATCAGCTCTTCTACAATATAAAGAAGAGTTTGAAAGTGCTCTCTTGGAGCCCATTCCGTTCTGTGCTAAAAACAAAGCAAATGAAAAGGAGTTAGAATGTAAATACAGCAAATTTGATTCTACAACTTCCGTTCTGTGCTAAAAACAAAGCAAAATGAAAAGGAATTAGAATGTAAATACAGCAAATATGATTCTACAACTTATTTGATTTTACAAGTAAAATACAATTTCCATTACTTTAGTCAGGTTAAACATTCACCATGGGGAAAAAAAAGCATTTCATTTGAATTTCAAAGATTTCTGGAATTTATCAATATTCCATTGATATATTCTATTCAGAAACATATTATTTTCACTATTTATTTCCTATTAAAATCCTATAAAATTTTTTAAATGTTCCTTAAAAGATCTCTACAGATTGATGAGATTTTTGCTGACTTTTGTTAAGGCATTACTCTTTTTTAAAGGTCTTATCCTACCAAGGCATATATATACTTAGAATGTAAAACATCGGTCTGGAAGCAAGCCTGTGTCTATAAGCCCATGGTTTTCATCATATTTATGAATTTGTTCTTAATGAAATCTTTTATAGATAAAAATGTTGCCAAAAGAAAAACTTAGCTAATTTTCAATTGTAAGAAAAGAAATACTCATGATTCTTTATCTACATTTCTCCTCTCCTCCCCCAAGCTAATCTTTCCTTCACTTTGTGAAGACAGCACGTAGTTTATTAAATTATCCAAGACAGGTTTTCAGATTGCCAACGGATGTCACTAGAGTGAAACAAAATTATTTCTTCTCATTTTAAGAACCACAGTCAGTTTTAGGCAAACTCTAAACTGAGTGGTGGGAAATAAGAGAGATCAAAAGTCTTTACTACCAGTCAAGTTTTATAAGATTCTCATTATGTAAATTAAAGTTCTATTTTAATATTTTTTTATTTTATTTTTCGGCATAGAATCTCACTCTGTCACCCTCGATAAAGTGCCATAGCATCAAAGCTCACAGCAACCTCAACTTCTTGGGCTCAATTGATCCCAGCTTCCCCAGTAGCTGAGAATATAGTCATGCACCACCATGCCCAAATAGTTTTTCTATTTTAAGTAGAGACAAGGTTTCACTCTTGCTCTGGGTGGTCTCAAACTCCTGAATTCAAGCAATCCACCCTCCTCAGCCTCCCAGAGTGCTAGTAATTGATTATGGGCATGAGCCACTGCATATGGCTTAAAGTTCTTTTTTTTTTTTTTTTGAGACAGAGCCTCAAGCTGTCACCCTAGATAGAGTGCCGTGTCATCACAGCTCACAGCAACCTCCAATTCCTGGGCTCAAGAGAGTCTCTTGCCTCCGCCTCCCAAGTAGCTGGGACTACAGGCACCCGCCACAACTCCCGGCCATTTTTTGGTTGCAGCTGTCCTTGTTTGGTGGGCCCGGGTTGGATTCAAACCTGCCAGCTCAGGTGTACGTAAGCCTGTTGAGCCACAGGCTCCGAGCCTGGCTTAAAGTTCTAAATGTTAAATGTTTTATTATGTTGACTCACTCATGAAATATAGAAAATGGTAAAATTTAAAGAACTGCTAACTGATAACATGCAAAAGACTAGGCTTTATGAACCAAAAATTTAACTAAGATATTTTTGCTTCAAAGTAATCCTCCTTACCAGTGAAAAAGAGGAAAAACAGTACCTCAAGAAAAGTTGGTTTTCTGTGCTTTAAATCATTCTTATAAAATTAGCCGATATATAACTGCAATTTGGGGATAAAAGCAAAGCAATTCACTGTGTTAGCTCCTTTTTTTTTTTTGATACAAGGTCTCTTTCTGTTGCTCAAGCTAGAGTAGAGTGGCATATCTGTGATATTTAACATATCCTTTCAATTAAAATTCCATCAACTGCTATTTCAGCTAAATAGCACTCAATCATTAAGTTTTTCTTTTTTCACCAGAACAATTTGTATTTCATTGAAACAAAATAATATTAGTTTGTCAGTTAAGATTGAAAGGTTTATAATTATCAGCAACAAAAAATGAATTTAAAATAAGTAAAGCTTACTAATAATTAAATCTGAACCCATACAAATAAAACCACTTAACCAAAATAATATTTTCTACATAGAAAAAGGCAAAGAGAAATTACCTTTTCTTGAAGCAACTTTGAGGAAGCTGCATCACGATTTCCTTTTCCACCAGCAGTATTAAAATGAGACCATGGTAAAACTGAATTAAAAGTTAAAGAATCGTCCAAGGCAAAATCTGGTTTCATAAAAATCTATTTAAAAAAATGCATTGCCTTCAATTAGATTAACATTTTTCTTTATATCCCTTCCAACATTACAGCCATTAAATAAAAATTAATTTGGATCTTGAGTATGAACAGCTAAACCAAATGATAATGTCTGAGTTATTTACATATATGTCTGTATGATAAAAATGTATAGATAATACCTCATCAAGTTTAAAATAATCATAAAACATAGAAAAATATTTTTTGCCCTTATAAGGGAAATGATCATTCCATTACTACATGATCGAACACACTAATGCAGTCCCACCAGGTATATACCAAGGGGAGATAAAATACTTATCCTAAAATTATCATATTATTTCCCACTTACAGGAGTTTTTTAAAATGCTAAATATGAATTTCTCTAGCTTATATTTCTATTTTCTCCTGCACAAAATACTTTCAAAATTAGTTTTTTAGATTAAACATACAAAAAAATTAAAACCAAAACAAATTCAATTTTATGAATAAACTATTTTGTTTCCCTTCCATATCACAAGCAGCTAAGGAATAAGACCAATCTTTTATATTTCCTAAATATCTCTTGAATTTCCTCTCTCCCCTATCTCCACAACATTCACTGGTTTAGCTCTGCATTATCTTTGTTTTACAGTAAATAGCCATTCACTGATATCTTTCCTTAATCTAGCCTCTATGCTATTATCAGAACAGCCCCTCTAAAATATCAAGCATCATGTACAACTGTTTTAACGTCCTTGTTTAAAACTCTGAATGGATTCCCATGATATGATGTGCACACCAAATCAATTAGAATTGCATCCAAAACCTTTCTTTTTTTGTTTGTTTGGACCCCAATTACCTCTTTGTATCTTGCCATTTCCACCATTTACACTTTACATTCTAGAAGTACTCAATTACCTTCCATACCCTCTTATGCTTAAGTATCTTCACATACATACTTATGGCCTAGAATGCCCTTCCTTGTCTACTTTCCTGGAAAATATGACCACATTAAAAGGCAAATGTGTCTCTGTGCATGACACAGAATAATCACCCCCACCTTTGAAAATAAATATACCATGTATAATTATTTATATCATACTGTACCAAAATTATTTATTTAATATGCATATTTCCCCTTTGAGGCTATATGTTCCTATAGTGTTGGACTTTTAGCTTGTTAATCTTTGTATCCCTAGCACCTAGCATAAGGCCTAAAACAGCTTAATCAATTAACTAATTAATTTCTACGCTATGTTTTAGTTAGTGATTCATCTCACCTATATCTGAAAATTAGGATGAACATGAGAGGGAAAATCTAACTATGGGTATGATTAGATTTTCTAATCCACATTTTGGTATTATAATTGAAAGTGCTAACTAATTCAATCATTACTGAGAGTCTTACACTAAGCACTGAGGAGGAAACAAAGATAAATTATTACACAGGTCCTAACCTCAAGAATCTTCAATCCAAGAGATATGATAAAATATGTATATAAAATCTTACAAAGAGATGAGGGACAAATGCTTTAAGGGGAGGCCAGGGACAGAAGGGAAGTCCATATAAAATGTTACAGAAATTCAGCAAAGGTGCCAATTATCTTCAGTGGGGAAGAACAAGAAATTACCCATGTAACGTTGCCACATTAGAAAAAGATTGTTAAGTCTTCCAGAAAGAAGGAACACTGCAAATAAAGCATGGAGCTCCAAAAACTAGTTTGGCTGAAGCAAAGAATGTATATTACATGAAAAAAAATGATAAAGAGCCTTAAATGACAAGAGTTTGAACTTTATTTTGTAGAAATCAAAGAACTTTAAAAATGATTCCTCTCCCTTTTTGTGTTTTTCATCCTTCTGTCTCTTTCTCACCCTGAAAAGCATTTGTCACAGACCTCTTTAAAAACTTGATAAAGGCAATGGCCTCTCATCTCAGAAAAATGCATCTATTATACATCATTACAAAATTTTTCATACCAAAAAAACTTAAAAATTTGAAGAGGTAGTATGACCAATAAAATTCTTTTTTAGAATGAAGATACTTAAACATATTTGTAAGTTTCAGTGATGAGAAAGAGAATAAAGCAAAAAAGAAAGAATACCATAAACATACACAATTTTTATTTGTCAATTAAAAAAAATTTTTAACCAAAAAAAAAAAGAGAGAAAGAAGAGATGCAAGAAAGTCCCAGAAGAGGCAAAGTGGCCTATATATGAAAAAAGAGCCAAATGAAAGCTTCTTATAAAAGTAAAATTAAAGATCAAATAAATATTAAAAAGTAGTTTTTTCATTTTTATACTTTGTTACCTTAGGTACTTGCTCCAGATCTGTCCTGGATTTATCTACAACACAAACGGAAAGGAAAATATAATTTTTTAAACTTATTTTCACTATACCTCCATAATTTACCAAAAATATATTTGATAGATTCAGTATTATACTGGATCACAACCAAGTAACTATTTAAGTTTCTTCTTTCAACAAGTATCTACCAAGTGCCTACTATATGCCTACTAGTAGGCAAAGCGCTGAACAAGAAATAGGTTTCAAATAATTTTAATTATATAGTAGCAATCAAACAAATACGTTCCAAATCTTTTTAAAATAGACACAGAAAGCTTGAGGCTATCTTACTAGGTTTTGTTAAGATTAAATATGGCATGCTATGTAGTTTTTAAAAAATGAATTGAATTCTAAATTAAGAATACTATTTTATTGTTTAAAATTTCCACCATCTCATTCAGAATTTATGATCAAAGATTGCTTTTTTATACTGCATTAATTTTCTTCTCAAAATCTTAGTTTGTATGACCCACAAACTTAACCTTCGTAAACCTACTTTACCTTTACCCTACCAATCCAGTATCAGATGAGGTACTCCTCTCCTCTCTAAAAGTAAACTTTTGGCATTTGGACTCCATCCCTTCCTGCCTCTTCTATGAACTTGCTTCATCAATTACTCTGACTCTCTCCTCTCTTCAACTACTTTCCTTCTACTAAGAAGAAGAACAACAACAAAAAGAAAAAGATAAAACTCAGGGCCAAGACTAGGTTGAGGGAGGGATCTCAGGTGCAAAAGCACTGTCTGTCTCTCAAGGTTATGCAAATGCCTGTCTGGCCTCATTCAATCCTAGCCACGAAAAACATTAAAAACATTTCTCTACTCTGTCCTCTCAGGAGTGTCCAACCTGCAGGCCTCCTGGCTACATGCTGATTTTGTAAAGACTTTTTTTGCTTATCTGTGGCATCAAAGATATGCACAGACCTTTTTTTGCTAATCAGTTTTAGTTAGTATTTGTGTATTTAATGTGTAGCCCCAAAGAACTCTTATTCTTCCAATGTGCTGCAGAAAAGAAAAAAGGTTGGACATCCCTGCATCAATACCCTATCTCAAATATTCAAGTCAAATACATTACCAGCAGTCTACATTTCCTTATCTTGTACTTACTCCTTAATACTACATATACAGGTTTCTATATCCACTTCAGCAATCTAAATGCTCTCCTCTCCCTAAGATCTCCTAATTGTCAAATTAAAGGAGATTTCTCAGTGTACAAGTTTATCTTTTCCTGAAGTATTCTAACATTATAGACTAATCATTCTTACTTTTCTGAAACTCTCAATACCTTTCATTTCTAAGGAATTTGCTCTTAACTAACTATCCTATCTCTCCAACCACTTTTTTCGTTTGCTTCAGAGGTAGTTCATCTTTTATCTTTCCCTTAAATATGACAGCTTCAGAGTGTTCCATCATGAATTCTTTTCTTCTCATTATTCATATCCTCCCTGGGTGATTCCATCCATGCTCTGAATTCAACTGCCATGCCAACATATTGTCTAGCATATTGTCTATAATGTCTACCATACCTACATCTTCAGCCTAGATCTCTCTTTCCTGGGCTCCCAGTTGCTAATCGACATGTCCTTCATGGCAAAAATGCAACTGAACTAGCCTCTAGCTCCACCAAAATTCCTCCTTCTATATTGCTTCTCTTACCATATCACACCTATCACCTTGCCAATTACTTAAGCAAGAAACATGGGCTTTATCCTTTAATCATCTTGCTCTGTTACAGCAACTAGCTAGCCAACAAAATCTGTATCCTCAACCTGAGGTTTCTCTTAAATGCCTAATTTCCTCTCCAACTCCACTGTAACAGATATTGTACTCACATTGTAACACCATTTCTCACTTGCAGTAGCCTGCAATTGTTCCTTTGCCTTCAGTCTTAACCATCATCCTATAATTGATTATCTACAATTGTTTTCACAATAAACTGTATAATCATAAATGTGATACCTGGTTAAAAATATTTTGTAGCTTTAGACTGCCTTGAGATAAAGTAAGATTCCTGACCATGTCATACAAGGCTGTTCACAATCCTATTGTTTGGCCTTTTGTTTCAGCCTCATCTTTTACTCCTAGTAGAGCCAATATACTAAACTTTTGCAATTCCTTGAACATGCTATATTCTCTCTTGACTCTATGGCTTTGTATAAACTGTTGCTTTTTCCTGGAATGCCTTTTCCCACATAAATGTTTCATATTAACTAGTTTAGTTAGGAACACTACACAACCTTACCACAGTGAAATTACTTAAATAATATACAGCGCTGCAATTACTGATTCATTTCATTGACCTTAAGAAACCATCAGCTCCTTGAGGACTCAAACTCTTTTTTACTCATTTTTTTAAGTATCTCACAATGTTACCCAGGGTGGCCTCAAACTCTTGGGCTCAGGCAATCTTCCCACCTCAGACTCTCAAATAACTGGAACTATATAAACACACCACCACATCCATCTTACTCATCTATTTTTAAGCAAAAAAGAAAGTACCAAGCACCAAGATATAAATATTTGTTAAACTGAAAGATTATACAGTTGTCAGACCCATTTTTCTCTTAAAAGTTTTCAGAAATTATAATCATAGACTATAAAAATTTGACTAGAAATAAAAATTATAGATATAACAGCCAACAAAGTCCCCAAATAAAGATTTTGTTCATTAATATTTATGCTATGCTTCATTACCTACAAATAGTACATATTCATACCATGAGTATGTAAAAGAGTCCTGTCAAAGGTATCTTTAGGAGGACAAATATTCTTGCATCTCTCATGAATCTTCTCTCTCTAATAAAAAGACAATTAAATAAATAATGTGATCAACAGAAATGAGTATTCAAAGCATCAAAATGTTTCACAACAGAATATCAGAATAAACCAAATTAGTTCTACAATTTTTAATATGAAATCACTATCTTCTTGAACTTAAATACAAATAGTAAGTGCACATAATAAACCAAATGCCACTACGAAATCTATAAACACCTATATTCCTCTACTCACCTCATCTTATTAATTATAGAAAAATCCTCATGTTTGAAATAAAATGGGAAAGCAAATGGAAAATCTTTATGTAACAGAAATCAGTTAATGAAGAAAGAAAATTTAAAAACCTATATAACCTAAGATAGAAAGTAGTTATTGATACTTTGAGTCAAAATTAAAAAATCCCACTGATATATAATTGGACAGCCACTAACAACAACATTGTTATCTTTTCAGAGATACCACTGAAAGGATACCTAAGAATCCTTTGCTAGAGAGTAAAGTAACAAGAAAAGCACTAGGCTATCACTGTTCAGAGTTCTAGTAGCAATTCTGTCAATTACTACAGGCCTATTTTTCAAAGTGCCTGGACCATTTGGCAATCTCACCAGAAATGAGCTCCTGTTACTCTACGTTTTTGCCAACGTTTGGTGCTATCAGTGTTTTAGATTTTTGCCATTCTAATAAATATGTGGTGGGATTTCATTGTTGTTTTAATTCCCTAATGACATTTGATGGTTAGCATCTTTTCATGTTTATTTTCCTTCTACATTTCTTCTTCGGTGAGGTGTCTGTTCATATTATTTTTATTGTGGTAAAATATACGTAACCAAAACTTATCACTAATCAATGCTGATCATCTTTTCATGTGATGTGTTAACTGGACATCTGTCTATCTTCTCTGGACAAAAGTCCATTGGAGGAATCCTTGGTTCATTTTTTTAATCAAGTTGTTTTCTTATTGTTGAGTTTTAAGGCTTCTTTGTATATTCTGGGTAACAGTCCTTCATCCAGTCTGTGTTTGGCAAATATTTTTTCCCAGTTTTTGGCTTTTCATTCTCTTAACAGTGTCTTTCACAGAGTAAAATGTCTTAATTTTATTGAAGTCCAATTTTTCAAGTTTTTCTTTCATGATTATATTTTTTTGGTTTCACATTTAAAAACTCAGGGCCAAATCCAAGGTCACTGAGATTTTTCTCCTGTGTTATTTTCCAGAAGCTTTATACTTTGTGTTTTACACAGGTCTAAGGTCTAAGATCAATTTGGAGCTAATTTCTGAAGAAGCATAAGGTAGTCTATGTCTACATTCTTTTTTTTTTTTTTTTTTGCATGTGGATGTCTAATTGTTTCAGTACCATTTCTTCAAAAGAATATCCTTTCTATATTGAATCACCTTTGCCCTTTTGTCAAAATTCAGTTAACTGTATCTGTGCATGATCTACTTCTACGTTCTCTAGTCTGATCTATTAATCCATAGTCTATTCTCTTGCCAATATGTAGTACCACACTATCTTGACTACTATAGCTTTACAGCAAATATTATAAAGTTGGGTGGTGTCAGTCCTCTGACTTTTCTCCTCTTCTTAAATACTATGTTAGCTATTTTGGGTCTCTTCCCATTCTATATAAACTTTAGAATCAGTTTCTAAATATCCACAAAACAAACTGATGGGATTTTAAATGGGATTATATTGAATCTATAGATCAAACTGGGAAGAAAAGACATCTGGACAATACTAAGTCTTCCTAGCCACATACATAGAGTTATCTCTCCATTTATTTAGATCTTTGATTACTTTCATTGGAGTCTTATGGTTTTCTTCAAATACATGTAGATCTTTTATATATTTAGTTAGATTTATACATAAGTATTTCATTTACTTTGATGCTATTGTAAATGACACTGTGGTTTTTTTTTATTTTTTTAAGGAAATTCTTTTTTTTTTTTAAATACATGTATTTTATTATTCTTCATTACATTATTCCCCTACCCCCACCCCTAAGTGGTAAGACAGAATTGATTTACAGAAAAGAATACAGAAAACACTAAAGCTCCTGGTAGAGGGAGAGAATTCAAGTGGGGAGAGAGAAGCTCTCTCCGTTCCTCTCCTGGTCTTTCCCCATCTCCTCCTTTAGGCCTTTA
>CAUYRH010072724.1:0-72065 GCA_963574655.1 Perodicticus potto
AGGACATTTGCATTAGATTGTTTATTGCAGCTCAATTGACCATCACCAAGATGTGGAAACAGCCTAGATGCCCACCAACCGAGGAATGGATTAACAAACTGCGTAATATGTGTAAGAGATTACCATTCAGCCACTAAAAAAGATAGAGACTTTGCATCTTTTGTATTCTCCTGGGTGGAACTGAAGCACATTCTTCTTAATAAAGTATCACAAGAATGGAAAAGCAAGTATCCAATGTACTCGATACTAATATGAAGCCAGTAGATGATCTAATACACACCCACACAAGAGAAAAATCTCAGTTCAAGTTGGAGGGAGAGAGAAAAGGGAGGAGGGAGAGGGGTTGGTGTGCTCCCACTTAATGGGAACAATGCAAGGGGACATAGTACCTCTTGGGACACAACTGCAGGAGGGATTCTACCTAACAAATACAAATACTGGAACCTACTTGTTTGTACCCTCACATTAACCTGAAATTTAAAAAAAGGAAAAAAAAGTCCAGATGTCAAAAAACCATGTTCTAGACTACAAAAAACCAAACAAACAAACAAAAAAAAACAAAACTGAGGATTGGGATGACATACTAAAATCAGAGGAAGTAAGTATCTACGTACCAAATTATGCAATATACATTTTGAATTATGAGATTTGCCTCACATGATATTTTCATTATATCCTCCAGGGATATATCTTCCTGGGGGACATTACTGACTTAAAGAAAACACCTAAGGATATCAAGAGCAGGCGTTCAGGGAGTCTCTCCATGGACCTCCCTATGGTAAAACCAGCCATGCCAAGCAATCTGCAATCAGAACTGTAGATGTGTAATAATTTATTTTTAAATGTGAATAGATAGCAGAAGGTTAGAAGATATTGAAGAAGACTTATAACATGAAAGACATAGAACAAAATAGGGAAATCAAAAAATAGGAAATCTAAATATCCACAGATAATGCAAATAAAATTTCCCCGGGGGTTTAACTAAAAGACCATGAGGTTTCTAATACTGTTGCAAATATTTGCAAGGACTTGCTCTTGTGAATTGGCAGCTACTATTTTTTTTTAATATCCTATATAAGTTTTATTTTTATTACATTTATAGGTCATCTTATTTCACAAAGAATTCCATGTGGAAATCATTCATACAAATATTTTATATGAATAATTAGAACATGAACATTGAAGACCAGGCCATACAATGGAAAATAGGAATAGTTTGTCAACAGAGTGTCAACAAAGAAGTTATAATTTAACTTCACATTCACTTTAGGCTTTTCTTAATTTCTTCTATAAGATGTTAGACATGAATGAAATGGAAGTTTGTGAAAACACTGCAACATGAAATGTCCCCTCTATCCTCTCTCCTTCGAAAAAAATACCACAAATCCCAATTTTCATAGCTTTTTAATTGATATAGGATGGTATAACATAAACTTCTTGGGGGTATTTAAAATGTGATTGACTTCACATTGATTTAACTCTCATGCAAATTTTCAATACAACACTGACATACAGCAAGTCTCCCTGTACCAAGGCACTTTTTTAGGTTAGTGTCGAAGTTCCTACAAAGCTCTCACAAAGGAGTTATGGCACATACATACGTCCATTTGTCTGATTCCTTTATTAGATGAAGACCATTTACTACCAACCTCAGGCATTCTCAAGAGCCAATCTTTTTGAAGAAGACTGTGTTACGAAGAACTGGTTTTAATAATGAACTTGAGCATCACACTATAGTTCAATAATACTTTTCATCTAAGAGTCCTGAAATTCTTTGCAATTTAAATGAACTAAACCCCATAACACCCTTGAAGTTAGAGAATGGTTGTTTTTTGAAATAGAGAATCTAAGGAAGAGAGATAATGGAGTCAACCTGAAGTTTAAAAAATGAAATAGAAATGCTCCTTTTCTCCACTTTCTTTCCTTTTCTGTATTGTATCCCACCTCACTCTCTATCCTCTCTTGCTCCCCTTCCCGTTTGCTTCTGGGATAACTTTTGTTTCCTACCCTTCAACACTCTAATTTCTCAGACCTCCATCCAAAATGGCATGGGTTTTTCCATTTAAATTGTAACAAATCGACTCAGCACCTGTAGCTCAAGCAGCTAAGGCACCAGCCACATACACCAGAGGTGTCAGGTTCGAGCCTAGCCCCAGACTGCCAAATAGCAATTACAGCTACAGCCAAAAAATAGCCAGGCACGGTGGTGGGTACCTATAGTCCCAGCTACTTGGGTGGCTGAGGTGGGAGAATGGCTTAAGTCCAAAGAGTTTGAGGTTGCTGTGAGCTGTGATGCCACGCACTCTACCAAGAGTGACATAGTAAGACTCTGTCTCAAAAAAAGAAAAAAAAAATTGTAACAAATCACTGAGTCAATGAGAGAGTGGGATTAAAGGGAGGGGCTCCTTTTTCATTGTGATTTTGCTTACTTCTTTTGGGAAGATAACTACATACTTCTTTTTTTCTGTTAGACTTTCTCCCCTGCCCACACGCCATTTTCTGGAGAGAAAAACAGGCTCCCATTGATGAGTTCCGGCCTTCCCTTTCCCCACACTGCCTCTCATCAGATAGGAAATCCCTGTTCTCAGCGACAGGTGAATGAGCCTATCTGTGGCTAACAAAACCCTATATCAGATCTCTCGGGTCAGTCTTCTATGGCCCTTAAGCCATAGTGGCCAGTGAAGGATTCAATGACTAGTTACTAATAACTTGGGATCAGGGAACATTTGCTTTTGGAAAAATAGATCTCCACCTTCTTCATTGTGAGCAAAGAGAATCCTGTCTGCAGCTCAGGAAAAGGCAAACCAGAGCAGGTCAAATCCGGTTAAGGCCTTGTGATGGTTAATTTTATACGTCAAATTAGAGGATGTTTTTGGATGAGATTTACATTTAAATTAATAGACTTCAGTAAAAGAGACTGCTCTCCATAATGTGGCTGAGCCTCATGTATTGTTCTGAATAGAACAAAAGGTTCATCCTCCTTGAGATGGAAGCAAGGAGCAAATTCTGCAATAGAAAACCTTTGGACTTGAACTTCAACATCAGATCCTACCTGAGTGCCCAGCCTGCTCTTACATCCTGAGGATTTGGGACTTGCCAGCCTCCATAATTGCATGAGCCACTTCTATAAAATATATCCCTTTACACACACACACACACACACACACACACAGAGTTCTCTTTGTCCAGAGAGCCCTGACCACTGCAGACCTGTTTCTGTCCATAGAGTTTATAGTGATAAAGCCACATCACTCTTCCATTTGTGGTCTATACCTATTTTCTCACCAGGATGACAGAATTGAGAAGTTGAAACATAGACACAGAATAATGCACAAACCTGAAAGTATTTTACCATCTGGCCCTTTACAGAAAAAGTTTGCCAATTTCTGTAGCTGATCCCCTTTCTTTCCTCCCACCAAGAAGATATTCAGAAGATTGAAAACCTCCCCTCTCACCCTGGGGTGCTAGCATTTTCTCCTGCATTTTGCCTGAGTGCCATCGACGTACTTTCCTCTCTTACAGCATCTAGGATATAAACGTGTGTATCCTTGGGGTCATGGACTGTTTTACTGTGTTTTTTATTTTTGTTGGAATTTTGTTATGTACAGAATTCAACAAATACCTTATGATGAAATTAGCAACTGAAATAACTGCACTGACCGAGCCCCGGGATGTGCCTGTCTCTTGGGTCAAGCTGCTGACGTTCGTTATCTCATTAAATTTGGATGAGAGCTCCATTCTTATCCCCATTTTGCACATGTAGAAACTGAGACTGAAAGAGGGTTGTGACTTGTCGTAGGCTACACAGCCAGTAAAGTACAGAGCTGGGATTTAAGCGCAGACGACTTGACTCCTGAGCCCACCTTCTGACTTATTAAACTCCTTCCCCAAATGAAGAAGGCTCCGACTGGGAAGCTAAGGATCCAGCTTTGATTTTATCGTGTTGTTTCTGTGGCGTTCAAAAGCTGCCATCTTGGCAAAATAAGCATACAATTTAGTTTAGAAAAGTCAGAGTGCCTGATTAGTCCTATTAATATTTTATCAAGAAGAGCCGGTTTATTAGCTTTCATCCTTACAAAAACTACAGTAAAAACATTTTTTAAAGAAAAGGATCAAAACCACATCTGCTTTGGTACTGTTGCTGGGATCCACTTCGTATTATGCGGTGTGGCTCCTGTGCCCCGTGCTCTGAGGGCTGCCTGTGTCTCTCAGGCACAGCTGATGATCACAGGTGCCTCACGAATGGAAAAAGATCTGGCTGCACAATAGAAATTGTCACAGGCTTCATTGCTCTTCCTTATGCTTTATGACACCCCAGTGCTACAAACAGAGCACTGGAAGAATTATTTACTTTTTTATTCAGGTAGTTCCAAGTGGTGTTTATTTGATTTCAACACATCAGAAAAATCTGATCACTTAAGTCATCAAACACAGCAAAAAAAGGCATTTATGGAATCATTTGAGCCTGCCGATTGCCCTGAAATTTCTGGGAATGCTTTTATAGTAATAAGGAGTTAAGCAGATCACATAAAAGCTCTTCCCATGATACACGTAAGGATTACAAAACAGGACGGTTTCTCCTGTTGTCCGTGGTCTGCCATTGTTGTGGTGGGAGAAGGGATTGTGAGAAGCATTGGATATAGGATTGGGGAATGCCCACAACTTCCCTCAAGCCTAGGTAACGCTACCTCTAATGTCAATTTTCAATCGCTTTAGAGCTGGCTTCTTGAAAGACAGTAGCAACAATGGGGTGATTTATAAGACCTGTAGCAGAAATAGCAGTAGGAGCTATGTTCTGCTGAGCCCTGTAGCAAGTGCAGATGATAGTCTTTTAACATATACTGCCTCTAATCAGAGAGGAAGGTAATCTTTAATTCAAGAAAATTCTATCATCCGTTACACAAATGAGAAATTGAGGTTCGATGATGGAATGATTTTTCTAAGGCTGCATAACTAACGGAGGAAATGGGATGTGAATCCCTCCTGTCCATTTCCTAAGCTTGTACTCATTTCACTAATCACAGCACCCCAGAAGAGACAGAATTGTCAAGCTGTTTTTTTTAAACATATGAATGACATACAAATATGTTCTATGTCTGAAGGTGATCTCTTCTCCACGCTTAGGGGTTTTTGAAAAATAAGAAGTCTATCTACTGCTCTATATACCCCAAAGACTCCAAAAAGCAAAAGGTTGCTGCATTACCAGGGAATCGAGGACTTATTTTCTAACTTTTTCTCCTGGTGACAGTTTATACCTCTGACAAGGAGAAATTGTTTTCTTCTGGGGCAGTCTAAGGGAAGCACTTAAAGTACCCATTTAGTGGTATGACTGTAAACAGATATAGAGCAAACAAAAAAAGAATATGGATTTATAGCCAGAAAAATTCATAGTTCTAATGTATTTATTTACTATTTACCTCTGGAAACTACATTTTCTGGGCCTCCATATTGCATAATAAAAATGTACATAATAATAATACTGGCTCACAAGACAGTTCAGGAATAAGATATGATAATAAAATTCAACCGCTAGAAAGTGTAACACAAATGTTAGTTATTGCTATTTAATTCCAATACTATTTTTATCGTATTAATATAACACCCATCTTATGGCTAAGTATGAAAGTGTCAAGGAGATCATAGAAAGTGAGACTTGTCAGAGGAAACACTGCTGGAGAAGAAAATAAAACTCAAGCTGATTTTATTGAAAACGTAATAAAATTAATTTGCTTTTTCATAAAACAGATTGACGTGGCAAATTTAGCATTTCACTGGGGAAATATTTCTAACTTCTTGGGTCTGATGTGGTGCCATGACTGTTCAGCTTTGCTGTAGTCTCTTGAAAAAGTATTTTATGGAATGCTCTTTAAGCAGAGAAGAGTATCCTTAGTATTTTATGTCTGAGTTTCCTGCCCCTTTCAAAACATGTATACTATATTTCGAGTAAATACTGCCAATGTAACCATTTCAGGATTGTTTCTTTTCAACATCCCTTTCTAGTATTCTCTCATTAAAAGTTCTAAAAATATGATCTTTTTAAGTTGAAAAATATATTACCCAAGAAGCAAAACTCTCTCTAGTAAAAGCTTTAGTCTTTCACTTGGGAAACTATTGTTTTTCTGGTTAAATTTCAAAGGAGCTAAAGGATACATTCATTTGAAGACTAGACATGCTTTTCAACATTTGAAGTCTTAATCCCAGAATATACTCTTAGGCTGGCCTTGATCTATTCATTCTTAGTTTCAGATATCTCAGAATTTTAGTTCAAGGGATTTGGAGACCACATTGTTCTTTCTTGTATCCAGTGTTTAAGTTTGCTCCAAGTATTGGACCAGTGGCTGGCTAGTGTATCCATAAACTCGCCCACAAATAAGGTATTGGTCCCTGTCTTTATCCATTCATTCTATCATGGTAGAATCATCATTTTCCATTTAGCTAATGTAAAATGGTGACTATAGGGAGAACACAAAAAGATGAGGATATGGTCTTAGACTATCTGTGAGTGGATGGAAAGAAACGGGGTCAGGTTTCTTCCTTCTAGTTCCATGTGGATAATTAAAAACCACCCAATCTGGCTCGGCGCCTGTGGCTCAGCGGGCTAAGGTGCCAGCCACGTACACCTGAGCTGGCGGGTTCGAATCCAGCCCGGGCCCGCCAAACAACAATGACGGCTGCAACCAAAAATGGCCGGGCGTTGTGGCGGGTGCCTGTAGTCCCAGCTACTTGGGAGGTGGAGGCAGGAGACTCGCTTGAGCCCAGGAATTGGAGGTTGCTGTGAGCTGTGATGCCACGGCACTCTATCCAGGGTGACTGCTTGAGGTTCTGTCTCAAAAAATAAATAAATAAATAAATAAAAACCACTCAATCAAAAACATTCTTCAACTTCCTTTTAATGCAGCATACACTTAAACTTCCCTTTCATTGTCTACTTTTTTGCCAAAATCTGTGCTTTAAGATTTCCCCTTGCGGGCAGCATCTGTGGCTCAGTGAGCAGGGCGCTGGCCCCATATACCAAGGGTGGTGGGTTCAAACCCAGCCACGGCCAAACTGAAAAAAAAAAAAAAAATTTCCCCTTGCTTTATCTCAATCAAGTGTGCCTTTCATGTGGACTCATTTTATCTGAATAACTACAAAGTTTTCTGTACTTTCTTTCAATATATTTCCAGAAAATTTCAATACCTATGTGATTGATCTGGGCAATAATGTCCAATTTTTGCTGATCTCATTTATCACAGCATTTCACATCAATATCATATAGGTCCTAAACCTGCTTCCTCCCTTACCTGCCATGTCTCTCAGCGTGATCTGTCATCACTGTAGTGAGGTCCAGAAAGTGTGCCCTGCTTATCTTGTACTTCATGGTAGGGATGCTCACTCTCTCCTTTCTTGCACTCTGAAAGTTCTCACCTTCCCACACTTAACATGAAACTCAGTTATCCATTCCTAAACAAGTCCTCTCCTCAATATTCCACCTTCATTATCAATGCTGAAGATCAATTGCCTCCCAGAGAATGAATCCCAAGTTGTTCCCAGAGGGGAGACCTCGGATTCTTTTGTCAGTGAAATATTTCTCATCTTCATAGTAGGGCTGAGTACATTGGATACTTTTTCTTCCATTCTTGAGATACTTTGGTAAGAAGAATATGTTCCAGCTCTAACCATGTAAATGTGAAAAAGGTAAAGTCTCCATCTTTCTTTAAGGCTGCATAGTGATTGGTAGGATCACACTGACAGTGCATCTTACAAGGGTACTAGTGAAAATTACTAAATGTAGAATATAAATGTCTTCATATAGTGATTAAAAGGCCATGAAGGCTATGTTAAATAGTTCAATGAAAATATTTCAGATTGTATATAAAGTCAGCACATTGTGCCCCATGATTGCACCGATGTACACAATTATGATTTAATAAAAATTAAAAAAAAAAAGAAATACTTCTCATCAATGAAGTCAGACTCTGGGTACAATACCTTTAACATCATCAGTCTCTTTTTGAGAGGTGGGTTCTTGCTCTGTCCCCTCAGACGCTGGGTACATTGTCATTAACATCATCAATCTTTTGATTTGGTTTTTTAAGAGGTGGGTTCTTTCTCTGTCACCCAGACTGGAATGCCATGGCATGATTAAATGACCAAATGACCTTGATCATTTTCCCTTTTTAGGGACAGGATCTCACTATGTTGCCCAGGCTGGTCTCGAACTCCTGGCCTCAAGCAATTCTTCTACCTTAGCCTTCTAAGTAGGTGGGATTACAGAAGCATGCCACTGTGCCTAGACAGTCTTTTCCCGAAGTTACCCATTTTTCCCTTTGCTAATACACAGCAGCCTCTTGCTGCCTGAAAAAGTCTTCACTTGAACTACCCTCTGCTTTTTATAAATTCTCTCCTTTTAATGTTTGATTTTTTCCATTATATGGTAAAGTTGGCATAACCTTATAGCCAAATACAGAGGTTACATCACCGTGACCAATCTGGTTTGCTTCTGATATACATGTTAAGGAGTTTAATTACCTTACTTCTTTAAGAACTCCATTTGATTTCCAGAAGACATTGTTTCTGTTTTTTATTTCACTTTCATCTTTTCTGTCTCTTTAGTACCAAACAGAAATAATAATGTGATTGCAATAATAACCACAATCTATTCAGTTCGTTTGATTTGCATTGCATTTTAGAGACAGACATTTCATTTAATCCATGCACAACTTCAAGAATATGTAATATTATTTCCATTTATAGATGGCAGAATTAAGTTTCAAAGAACATAAGTAATTTGCCTAACATCTACTTCAAGGGTTGGATGCATATTCTCTCTTCTTTTCCACACTTTCTTCCCAGTCATCCCCATATGTTAAGTACCATTTATATGCTGATGAACAACATATTATTATCTCTAGCCCAGACATCTACATTAAAGAAAAATCTTGTACACCATCTGTCCACTTGACATTTCTCCTTGATGTCTCAAAGAATCTCAACTTTATAATACTAAATTCTTGGTTCTTCTTCTCTGCCTCATCTCAACTTCTTTCATTCACAAGAATACAACTTGTTTCTTCCTTCATTTTTTTTTTTTTGTCTCAGCTAAAGGAACCACCGTCTACCTATCTATCTGCTCAAGCCAGGAACCTAGACGTCATCTCAATTTTTCCTTCTTCTCTTTCCCATTCCAAAATCATTAGGAAGATCTATCGGCCTTTCTTTCAAAACAAAATCTCCAAATTCTTCATCGTGTTCCATCTTCCACATCTTTCCCTTAGCAAAGGTCACCCACATTTATCATTTTGACCACTGAGATGAATGTTTTAACTGATCTATCAGCTTCCCTTTTTGTCTTCATCCATTTGCTCTCTGCAAAAGCCCAAGTGAGGTTTTACATGTAAAATGGGTCCTGTCACCACCTATATAAAATGTCCTTAAATGGTTTCCAGTTGCATCTCTGCGTTACCTGGCCCTTGTGTATTTATTTTCATTTGACCTCTTGCCCTTTTTCCTTGATTCAGTAAATCATAAGTATTTGGCTTTTTAGTTCCCAGCATACTCTAAGTTTTCACCATACTCCAGGATTCACACATGCTTCCTCTACCCCTTCTACCTCCCAAACCTAAACGTATTTTACTGGAAGAGTTTTTGGGGTCTCAGTTGATAGGTGGAATCCTAAGAAAAGCCTTTTCTGACCGTTGTATCTAAAGTAATAAATGGTCCTTATCAACAATTTTCTCTATTTCCTAGCACACTAACATTTATATTTATATTTTATTTATTTATTTATCTGGATTTTATCTCATGCTAAACTACAGAGCACTTGAGAGCAGGTACTATTTCTGATTCGATTCTATATACGTAGCTTTGAGCATGGTGCATAGCCCATGTTTTATTTTTGCATGGCTGCCATAATCTTGGCTGCTTAAACAATGGAAACTCATTTTCTTAAACCTCTGGGCATTATAAGTCAGAGATCAAGATGTTGCCAGTTGACAGTGTTGATTCCTCCTGAGCGCTATGAGGAGGTATCTGCCATATGCCTCTCTTCTAGCTTCTGATGGTTACCTGTCATCCTGACATTCCCGGGCTTATTGAAATATCACCATGGTCCATGCCTTCATCATCCCATGGCACTCTCCCTGTGTGCAGCTCTGTGCCCAAATTTCTTCTTTTCATAAGGACACCCAGCCCTAATGGATGAGGACCATCCTAATGACCTCATCTTACTTTACCTAATTACATATGCAATGATCCTATTACATTTCCTAATATGATCACATTATAAAATAATGAGAATTAGGAGTGTAAATGTATGAATTTTGGAGGAGATACAATTCAATCCATAGCAGCACATGAAGACATCTGACAAAAGCAAATGACAAGAGGTTGTAAAAATAGTATTTAAACTCATATGTCTATCCGTCATCAGGAAGAGTAGCTATAGAAACCTGGACCTAGGACCAAGGGAAAAACACAAGCTGCTCTTTGTTAGGAATTTTAGAGCCAGCAAACATGCTAGCCTGCCTCAGTTTCATGGATGCTGGGATGAGAGTCCAGACAAGTGCAGAGGACTTCATTACCAACACTAGAAGCATTAATCAGAGTAGCAGCATTTGTGCAGTTCCCTACGCCCTAATTCCCACACAGTGACTTAAAGAGAACCAGGGAGAACTCTCCTTAAGTTTTGGAGAACAAGGCAAAGCCTAGGAGATTCAAATCTTCTATGATGGATTGTAAGCCTGCTGGACCTTTGGCCTTGAGAAAGACATTGTCTTTATTATAGCGGACACTAAACAATCCTGCCTTTTGCTTTGGTGGGAGATACTACCACTGTCTTTCGAACAAAGGCAATCATTACTTCTGGACACAGCACTTGCAGAGATGTGAGAGACTCGAATGATGTTCTTCCAGTTGTCCTCACCAGAAAGCAAGGAGGACACGTATCCAAAGTCGTGTATAAACCAAGCCTGGCATATCTTCCTATTTTCAGAGATTTCCCTTTTGCAAAGCAATAAAAGCTATAAAAAAGAAATCTTTTACACCAAGTTTCCTTTTGCCTTTCCCCTCCGTAATTATATGCTGGTTAATATAATTTTCTGGAGTTCCAATACTCAGTGTGACTATGGGAGTATCTTGTTTAGTTTCTGTTTTTTCTCAGCTCAATTTTTCTATTAGCGTATTTAGGTAATCAAAGGCATAGAAATTTTGAGATAAATATTACCTTCATTCCATAGCTCTAGAGACTGTGCCATCTGCATTTAAAAAGTGCTATGTATGCATATGTTAGAGAGGGTGAGGCTGACGTGAGGAACAGAGCTGCAGAAAAGAGCATAAATATCTATAATTTCATTTGTAACTAAGGATTTGAAAGCACTTTCATTCCATTTCATAGATTAGGAGAAGGAAACTAAGGAGCATTAAGAGACTTAAATGAAGAAATACCCACTTATTGACCCCTGATTTTTGAATTATCCCTTATTTTCTGTTCTGTGCTTATGGCTTCTCTCTTTAAGAGAGCATACAAAACATATGAGAAAGAAACAGACATCCGGAAATAAATAGTATCAATCCTCTCCATTCTAGTGTTTCAGAAGACGCCTGATATCCAGATGACATTAGGGGAGACTTAACCCTTGGTTTTAGTGTCATGTACAAAATAATCTTTGAGGCCTTTTCTGTTTTGTTTTCAGGTCCTGATCCTTCTAAATGGTTCCCTGAAGTCACTCAACATGAAAACCTCTATCTCTTAGTGTGATTTGCGCCAGCATGCCTTTCTGTTGGTGCCTGTCGTAAACTTCCAGCTCCATCTAGCAATCTTTCTTCATAACAGATACACTCTTCACTGAGTGGGCTTTAACTATAAACATTTTATTTCCTCAGCATTTCATAGGCACTGAGACATGTGCTATTTAGATTCTAAGAATACTCGGGAGATGGGATGAGAAAGTTGTGTTCTCCCTGCTGAAATGAAAAATGCTAAAATTCTCTTTAAAAAACTGAAATTGTAATTGAAATCAATGGGCTTTCCCTGAAAAGCAATTTTAAAAATCGGCTTCTTAGATTAATCCTGAAATCACCAGCTTCAGTCACTACAAAGAAGCGTTTAAGTGGTTCCGTTAAGGGTTAAATCTCCACAGCACTGTTCCGAAGGCAACTTGCTTTAACACCAGACTGAAATCACAGAATACATTTTCTTCAATGAGGTGTAAATTATACACGTACAGAGTTGCCACCAGAAAAGCTAGAGACCCCTGACCTACATCGGGACCTGTGTCACCGTGTCAGTTCCTTCTTAAATCCCCAACCTTCTTTCTTCCTTCTCTGGCCGCCTAGGAAACGCTGCAGTTCATATAACCTTTCCACCCAGCTCTCCCCTGGCTACCAATGGAAGGAAAGAAGATGAATGATTTTAATTCTTACCGCTGTGCTGCCTCATGCAGCTCTGCTGCCAGCTGGTCTCGCTGCAGCCCTGCTTACAGGAGATTGGGCTCATGTGAAATTTTCACATGTGCGGACGGGAATGGAAGGAAGCCCAGTGTGGAGAAAGGTTAGCTGCTCCTGCAGTAAGACTAAGGGAGAATGGTAGGCCAATAAGTGTGCGGGCCTACGGTTCTGCTCAGCCTCAGTGCCCCACAGCCCCACAGAGATGAGTGGATTGATTCTTGCCCCAGACAGAAGCCTGATTAAATGCTACTTTTTTAAAATTTCTGATTGATACAAGGGTACAAATCATTAGGTTACATCATTTGCATTTGTAAGGTAAAGTCCAAGTTGTAGCTGAGCCCACACTGTGCCTGTGAGGGGAGAGCACACCAATCCCCTCCCTGCCTCCCCCTTTCCCTTTCTCCCTCTCTCCTACCTGAATGAGGTTGTGTGTGTGTGTGTGTTTTTCTTGTGGACTTAATGCCCACACAAGAGAAATGTTATTTCTTTTTTTAAAAAGTCAACACAAATATACAGGAGCCCATGGAAAGAAGGAGACAGTGTGTGGAATAGTGTACAATGCCCTGATGGAAAGAACTGTTCTGGACTTGACTTTGTTAAGCGTTCTTTAGAGTTTTAGCCGTGAGTCCGTCTCTGAAACTACAAAACAACATCCCTGAGGATAAGCGACAGACCCGAGGGCAGTCATAGGAGGAGAAGAGAGGTCACAATCGGAAATAACAACAGCCGGGTAACTGGACTTGCCTGCATTTTGTTCATGACTATATTAACAGTGGAAGTTTTCCAGGTCTTTGGAAATATTACTAGCTCTTTCTTCATAGCTGCTAGACGAATGCCGACCCCACCCCCCAATGCAGTATGAGAGGCAGCAGTACTGCATATGAAAGTGGGACGGTGTAACTGTTCGGTTGTTTATGCTGGAGGAATCGGAGACAGGAGAGAAACAAGACAAGGCGAAGACAGTCACCCAGGAGAGAAGTCAGGGACACGGTGGGAATTCGGGGAGGGCTTGTTTCTAGTAAGGAAACACTACAGGAATCAGAAGCTGGGAACTTTCTTTCAGATACATAAACATTTCCCTAAAGCAAACCTTTAAAAACTTCTGAACATCAAACTGTCACAGCAGGGCATAGCAGGGAGAAATAATGTTCTTCTCCAGTCCTGCTCAAAGTACCGTGTGATTTGCTTTTCGAAGTTTTTGCAAGACATCTAGTTGCACAAGGGGCATATTTCTGTGATCCCTATAAAATCCAGAGAACATGTCCTTTCAGTGTGGAGTTCAGAACCCCAAGGTCCTTTTGGACAAGCTTAATAATAACAGAACCTGGATAACCTGTCTATCTTCCATTCACGCGCTATATGCACGAAAACTAACATAGCCCCTAAAAGGCTGTTGTCAAACCTAAGAAATGCACATCACAAAAAGAAAATCCAATCTTGACCAAGAGAAACTAGCCCTAGGGAGTAAGGCTGGCGAGCTTGCGGTGATACATTCAGCCAAAAGAGAGAGGAGAAAAATGAAAAAAAGGTCTTGAAAATGTCCTTCTTCCTTCATTGATTCAAGTGTTGATGCTTTCTCTCCTCTCCTGCCCTCTCCGCCCCTACCACGCCCTCTCTTGCCAGTGGTTCTGCTCTTGGACAATCTGTTGACGCCTCCTGCTCAGGTCCGGCTCTGTGCTTTTCCTTTCCTCTGCAGGATCCCTCTCCTCCTCCTGTTTCTTTCTCTCTTCATTTCTGTGCGAAACAGACGTGAGTGTGCAGCATGAACACACAGCTGTCCTGCCATCTCTCCAGCACTTGCCAGTGACGGACGCTCCAAATACTTGGCGCAGCATGCTGAAATGTTGATGTACAAACAGAAGCTCTTCACCTGCAATGCTAATTAATCCTAAACAAGTTGCTTTCAAGGTAGGAGCTCTGCTACTGATGCTTGTAGGAAAGCTTGGGATTCTCATGTTAGAAGGCAGAAAAAAAAAAAAAAAGAAAGAAAGAAAAAGAAAAGAAACCCCCTTCAGATGCTAGGTGGCAGTGTTAACTCACTAACGGGCACACACCTAAGACTTGCCAAGTCACACACATAATTTAGTGTGAGTGAGAGGCACGTAAAAGTGGAGAACTCATAGAGATGGGCTAAAGCCAGAAAAGATAAGTTGCCGTGACTCTCCATGAAGGAGTTCATAAACACGGAAAGCTGGGAGTCATTTCTTTAAAAGGATTCAGCCAAAGACAGCTGATATTTTAAGTCTGCCTTGTGATTTCAGCGTCAAGATTTCAAAGTAATACTGTCTTTTAAAAATATGACATTGGTACAGAGATATCCCAGATGTTTAATATTTTTCCTGCTCCACTTGAATTTCTCATATGAATGAACGTGATCAGTATTCAGAGTAACTGGAAAAGAATCTGAAGACCACGCATCGCTCTGATCATACAGGGATCACACCGGTAGGTTGTCTTCTCTTTCTCCCTGTGATCACTGCCACAGTGGTTCTTTCATTCCCAGATTTCCCTAGATAGGATCCTGGGGACATCTTTTACTCTTTCTTCTCTTTTACACAGGCATCAATTTCCTAGACTTGCGGATTTGCCTAGCACAACTTGACTCAAATCCACACTTGCATATAAGCACTGTGTTCCTGGTTTAATTCAGTTCCTTAACTTCCTTGCTCAGATGATTGTGATAGACTATTAATTGGACAGCCTTCCTGTTGTGTCCCTCTCCACCATATATTAACCAGAGATGAAGAGGGGTCTTGTTAAACACACATCTAAGCATGTAACTCTCCTCCTTACAACTGGCATGGACATGACTCACGTGTGGGATAAAGTGCATACACATTAATGGGACATATCAGGCCCTTCATGACCTGGCCTCATCCTACCTGTTTACATCCTGGCTTGCTCTTTACACATTTTACAATCCAGACACATAATCCCTCAGAATTACCTTTATGTATAAAATTAAATCACCCTTCCAAAAGCCTTTCACATTCTATTTTGTCTGCAGGAATAGTTTCCCTTCCTTTCTCCTCCAGGTAAACACCTATTCATGTGCAAAATTACAAGGGCAAATTCCAGCCCTGTGAGCAAGTCTTTCCAGCTTCCCAGGTGTCTTGTGTGCTTACATTTATACCCAGATACACAGACACAGTTATAGACACACATATTTATGTCAGACATCTCCAGTTTATAGTAACTGTCTTTTTACATGTCACATCCTTCCATAAACTATGAACATCTCAAAAGTAAAGTTGCTGACGTGGTCATGTGTGACTCTCCAAAGATCACTTCAGGAGAACTGCGCTATGTCATTGTTTCAAAAAAGGGTTAGAGAATGAGCAGATTCTGAGAATCGAACAGATTAACTGTTTTCCACTATGTTTTTGCTCCCAGAAGCATCTGATTATTAGGTTGCCAAAAGAATTTTACTGAGAAAAGTGTAATTAGTGACATTTTTGAGCATCAGCATAGTACGTATTAGAGAGCAAACTACTTTAATGCCACAAAATGTTCCCTTTCCCTTTTAAAGATTATTTCCCCACATCACATTTATTCTGGTGCATTAATATAAAAATCTGATTATTTGAAATAAATGATCTTTGTCATCTTAAAAATTCACCTTTTTCCTTAATAGTGAATTTTCCTTTGATATGTTTCAAATATTCTGACAACTCTTTCCTTTGTAAGACACAGAAAGCCACTTCATACAAAGTTAAGCAGAAAGGGAATATATTGGGTTATATTAATGGAATTAAAATTGAGATAACCTACAGAATCCTTCCTTTTACTCATTTAATGAATGTTTTTGAGCACTTAGTATATATTGGGCCTGTAGCAATCAACATAACAGATAGAAAGCCCTCACTTCCCTGAAGATTATACTAATTTAGGTTTAGTTCTATTATTCTCAACCTAGGGTGATCTTGTCCTTCAGGGGGCATTTGTCAATGCCTGCAGGCATTTTTGGTTATCTGGACTGGCCAGCATTTAGTGAGTAGAGCAAGTGACACTTCAGACATCTTATAATGCATAGGAAGGCCACCCTGACACAGCACAAAATGTTAATGGTGCTTGGGAGAACCTTAGGTGCTTAGAAGACGGTCCGGTGGAAGGAACGGTGAATACAAAGCAGGATATAAGGCAGGAATAGGATTGTCATGTTTGAGAAATAAGACACAGGTTTTAGCGACTGGAGCAGAGGGAAGGAGGGGAGAATGTAAGAGACAAAGTTAGCTCTAGAGCTGGAATATGATCACCAAAGGCATCATAAGCTGTGGTAAGAACTTTAGCTTCCATCTGAGCAAGATGGAAAACCATTGATGGGTTTAGGGTTAAAGTGTGGTACATACAGTGGATCGTTCTGCCTGTAGGTGGATAAAAGACATGGAAAATGGCAAAGAAAACAGTAAGAGCTTGATTATTGCAGTGATCAGGGGAAAGAATAGGATGATTAACATCAGGATGGCAGCAATTGAATAGTAGTATAAAGATAAATGCGGCCAAGGCAGCTATATTGCTTGAGCTCACAAGTTTGAGACCAGCTTGAGCAAAAGCAAGATTCTGTCTCTACTAAAAATAGAAAAACTGAGGCAAGAGGATCGCTCGAGCCCAAGAGTTGGAAGTTGCTGTGAGCTGTGATGCCAGAGCACTCTACCTGGGGCCACAGCTTGAGACTCTGTCTCAAAGAAAAAAAAAAAAAAAACATAAATGCTGGAAGGAATAGAAGAGCCAAGCTTCTCTTAGAGGTTTTGCTCTGAGCACCTGAAAGAATGAAGTTGCATTTGCTGAAATTGAAAGACTGGAAAAGACTCAGGAGATAAATTGTTCAGAAAGTCCAAGTGAGACACAATGGTCCATTGGATAAACAAGCCTAGAATCCAGGGAAGACCTTTCTGCTGATGATATATATTTTGAAGTATCAACTCTGTAGATAGGCCCAGATGAGATCACCTAGCAAGTGAACATAGACAAATAAGAGAGAAGTTCTGGAGCCCCAGGACTCTTCAATAGTTAGAGAAAATAAAAAAATGAAGAATAAGTAAGGTCAGAAGGAAACCAAATGAAAAAAGACCAGAGTGGCTCCCCAGACACAAAGAAAGATGTTTAAAAGAGACACAATAACAAAAATCATGCCAAGTGCCCTGGATCAGCCAAGATAATGATGACTGAGAATTTATTATTGAATTTTGCCATGTGGAGATGGCTAGTGATCAGAATACGAGCAATGTGAAGAGGAGATACAGGAACAAAGTCTGAATGAAATTCTGTGAAGATAATATGATGTGGGTAGAAAAATACATATGTGATAAAGTCATTAATAATTTTAAAAGGAAAGGAATAAAATGCTGAAAGTTTAAGATTGTGATTATCTTTTCTTTAAGAAAGGCAGTGAAATGTGATAGAAAATAGTACAGAGGCAGGTGAAACAGAATTGGTAATGATACTTAAAGAGAGAAGTCAAGCTTGTTTATATTGTTTCATGATACAAAGTGTGTTACATATAATTTTTTGAATGAACAAAAGGTAACAAACATAACTGAAACTTAAAAGAGAATAGGAACTGGACTCAGTGATCACAGACAACAAACTCTTTTAGAGAGATTGTAGAGAAATGGGCTATTGGTTAGAGGTACTATAAAATTTGTACCTTGCTTTTAAAAATATTACTATCCTGCTAGTGGGAATGTAGAAAGGGAAACTGGAAAAGCAGGAACCAGAGAACTGGTGAAACCAGGACTTCAGGTACCAAAATAATTCTGACGCTCTATTGTTCCCGACTCCTAACTTTCATCTCTGCCTGTCCTTGTTGGGCTTTGTGCTGTGATAGAAAGCTTTCTCCAGTTGTCAGCTACAGATTCACATTCTCCCAATTTAGTAAACACAGTATGATGAGAGAGAAATTCCTTCTTTCAACATCTGAGTGTTAATCACAGAAGGAATTCTGATTGGTCCTGCTTGAATAGTAGTTGCTGATTGGCTAAACCTAGGTCGTACACTTCCATTATGTCTAGGCATGGCTGCTGTTAGTAGAAAGTATCATGATCTGGGCAGACAACTACAATACAATAACCCAGTCCACTAAAATAATGAATGATTTGAAAACCATGAAAAACCCACAACTAATGAAAATATTGCACTGGAATGTCAGATGTAGCTAGAAAAGGGAGAACGGAATTAGGGTCTGTTTCGATACTACATGGCATCTTCCACCTTCCAAAATATGTATTCTATTTTGTTTTATAGTTTTCCTCAATGAGGGGAATAGAGAGCTGATGTTGAGATTCCTTTTTATTAGAAACCACAGTTAATGTAAGAACAAGTCACAGATGAAGGCAGGCATCTCAAAGAGCTGTAGGGCAATGGGGGAGATATTTGGGAACCTGAAAATAAAGAGGAAGGTGAAGATGTTTTGAGAAAATTCAGAGCATTGTTTTGGGCCAGGTAGAGAGAAGCAAAGTAATTTAAATGGAAATTTATAGAAGTCTCTTAGAAAGATACTTTTGTTGAGAAAGGTAAAGTATGTATGCATTTATATGTATATATAGGCATGCACGTGTGTGTGTGTGTGTGTGTGTGTGTGTGTGTGTAATGAAGAAAGAATTTTATCTAGCAATTGTTTCTGATTTGAGATTTCATATGCCATTTGGATTTTAATTAACTATTGGCAGAAAAGCGAAAAATGATTTTCCTTTTGAAGCAGTTCAGATCTAAGTCTAGAAAGTTCTCCAGAGCCACATAGTATCCTTAATCTCAGATTGAAGATAGACACAAGGTAAGACTTACATAGACATATAAAGTTGACGTAGGAAATATGACTGATTCTATTTTGTAAACTTTACCTTTAAGTCTAGGAAGCCACTTCCCAAATCCTAGTGGAGTCTTGCTTTCATTATTTGAAAAGACTCAAGAACACCCAGAGTGGTTGCTTCCTATCTTTGCAATTTGCCTGCTTTGCAACAGCTTGAGACAGCCTGGGGCATCTTCAATACCACCCTGCATCCCTCTTTTCCCATTTTCTCCTGGCCCTATTCCTCCCAACCCCACTCTCTCCATTTGTTCATTCTCACTAACATGTTACATTTTGTCAAACAGGATATTGCAACCTGGAGCAAGAGGCGCCTATAGTGTGAGTGAAACAAGCTTGCAGTTTAACTATAAAAAGAGAAAGGGAAGCCCAACACCCATGGAAACGGAAATGGCTTAACAAACTAAAACCATAACCAAGTTTGGACTTCAAGAATAAATTGCAAATAGAAATCATTAGGTTTATATCAAGTCTGTGGATCTGACAGATGGCATTGATGTTATAAACAGAAAATGGATACAAGTGTAAGATAAAACAATCGAATGCTTTCTGTCCCTGACATATTTTGCAGCCTGGTGTACTCGGATTCTCGCTACTCTCCTACAGTGAGCTAACAACCCCGCAGCTTGCATTGTAAACAATTACTATAGAACCTTCTTTTAGTGTTCCTCAACCTTTCATGTGCTTTTCTCTGAGAACACCTTCATTAAATGCCAATGGCAAATATATTTTCTTGTTTAGTTTTCCAATGGCACTCCTTTTGTAATAACACCAGATTACTTAGTGTTGGGTTGGGGGCGGAGAAGTGAAACAAGAAAGAAAAAGGTCACAAATTTTAAGCCATGTGGGTATTTATTGTTATTTTTGAAGTGTGTTTAGCACAGAGACAAATTGTACATTTACTGCAAGTCACCAGGACCTAACGAGCTCCTAATGTGTCCCATACTTCAAGGTTTTTCAGAACAGGCCAGTAACTTAGCAACCACAGCTAAACCTTGACAGCACTAATCATTATTTGTGTTGCAGCTTCAGGCTTCCCCACTGTATGTTTCTTTTTTTCTTTTTTCCTCCCTGTTGTGTTTTATTTAAAACAACCCCAGAATAAGGAAGAGTAGCCTAGGAAGGGAGAATTTCCCTCCTGTTGCTTGAGGTCACAAACGGCATGACTAGGGCATAGGTATGGAGATAAGACTTACTTTTCCCTGAGATGTTAAGGAATTTGGGAAAGCTCTATTTGTGGTCATATCAGGTAAATGCCAGGATGTGTTGAAATCTAATCCAAATCAATAGATTCTTGCATCTATGAACCTCTGCAGTTTTGAGAATTTGCAGATCAACATGAAAGTCTTTGATGTATAAAACATTTTAACATTGCTGAGGCACAAATTCATGAAATAAACTGATCAACAGACACAGGTGCGTGGATAGTTAGTGAACCTAGACAATGACTGCCCGGTATCTGTACTGCAGTCTGCCTTAGTTGTTTTCTACTGGAGTATTAAATAAGGAGTTACATCATTATGAATGAATGGTCCTCCCCTCCCCAATTCCTCAAAAAATGAAGCTGATTAACCAACCAACCAAACATACAAACAAAAAAACCTATCTCAGGAAGATGATGGATGAAAAGATGAAAATATTTAAGTTAGTATTGATGTCCAAACAGAAAATAAATTTGTATTGGATAAACTATAAAGAGTATGGAGATTCTTTTATTTAATTGCAGAATTTTAGGGAGTACACATTTTATTTACCTACTTTGTTTTTACACAGATTGAGTCAAAGTTTTAAGTGTGCCCTTCATTCACTATGCAAATAGGGCACTGCATGCAAATAGGGGTGAATTTACCCATCCCCCATGCCCTTTTCTTCCCCCTTTGATTTTCACTAAGATTTACTTCTGTATGCTCACGTAAGTATTGATCAATTACTTCCAATTCAGTACTGAGTACATGTGTTTGATCTCTTAAAGCAGGGGTCCTTAAACTTTTAAAACAGGGGGCCAGTTCATTGTCCTTCAGACCATTGGAGGGCTGGATTATAGTTTAAAAAAAAATTATGAACAAATTCCTATGCACACTGCACAAAGACTTCCTAACTTCAGAAAAAAAATCCCCCCCCTTAACCACAAAAAAAGGCCCTACTAACTGCAAGATAAAAAAAATAGACCTCCTAACTTGTTCTTACCTTGGTTCTCAGGCAAGCACCCGAGACTGAGAGGAGGAGTTGAGAGACAGAGAGAAGGAGGGGAGTCAGAGAGTGCAGCACACATTCCACACATGCACACTGCAGGCCTGGGATGAGTCAGCTGCTAAGCAGGACAGGCAGTGCAGCAAAAACACCCGGCAGGTCAGATAAATGTCCGTGGCAGGCCACATGTGGCCCGCGGGTTGTAGTTTGAGGACCCCTGTCTTAAAGCTTCCTATAAATGGTGTAACTTCTTCAGTTCTGCAGAAACCATGAAAACTCTAGTAGACCCTTGAGCAGAATCCTTTAAGAATCTCCACACTTTATCTCAATGTGGAAATGCAAATCAAAATGTAAATTTGATTCTGCACATTCTCATAAAAAATAAGTTTTGGTGAATGCTGGCATTTGATTTTTCTATGTATATATATTAAGGTAATCACTTTACTGTCATGTAATTATTTTTACAAGTAATAGTACATGATAAAAGAGACTCTTTTCTTGTTCTGGACATAATAAACATTTGTATGTTGTAGGAATAATGAACGGAAACTTAGCTCAACCAATTCATTAGGACATAGTGGACAGTTAGAGAATAAGGAAGAGTCCAGAAGAAGCTTATAACTAGCTACAAAGGCAAAATATACATCTTGTGTGAAACAAAAGAGAGAAGTTAGATAAAATGAGAAAGTGCAGACTTCACAGAATGCCTTCAGAGTGCCAGATCTGGACCTTTGCATAACTTAAAAATTAGACATTGATATATAGACTGAAGGATCTATGCTAGAACTGCTCTGTAATCTGAGTAAAGTTTTGCTCTATCTTTTACATACTACTTAATAGGCTAAGAAAATATTGTTTATATCCTTGCAAGATGTCATTTTGCACAACTTTGGGCAGTCATCATTGTCATTTCAGTCTATGCAAACGTTTGTGCACTGCCTGATTCTGTGGGGGTGCTGTTCACATGCTAAACCTGGTCACTCCTGGAATGGGTAATATGTGGGGGGGGTGGCAAAAAGATTCTTAGGCAAATATTTCTGTCTCAATGTATAAAATGTACTGTTGCCACTATTTATTATGAGAAAGAATTGGAGAGTTTGGTGTGTATATCTGATGGTGAGGAGCAACTAGGAAGACTCATATTTCTAAAGCAATGGGCAATATAAAGAGACCTCTAAAGCAATGCTGAGCTGCCATATAGAAGGGAAGAGAACAACAAAAGGACACAGGAGAGTCTGATGAAAAGACAAGACACTGGGAATTTGAAACAGAGTTGCATAATAATAAACCTGGCACGGTTGTTCTCACAGTTATCCCCAACTAGCATCTGAGATAGAATTGATAGCAATATATGCTGCCAGTGGAGACAGAGAGAGAGGAAGCTGGAAGTCTTCAAAGATTTGAATTTATTTTAATTTACCCAGTTTTAGCCCACATAAAAACTGTTCAGAGTTCCATAGTGAAGATAATTAGCGTTCTCCAATTTGGGATGTTGTGGCCTGCAGGGCAGGGAGAACACACACAAAAATGGTACAGAATAAATTTTCATCTATCTTATTTCCTTTTCTTTCGTTCAGGAAAATTCTAAGAAAATAGAAACATACCTTTCTCTCTTCTGTATTTACTGAATATGTAACAGAAAAGCCCCAAAGACATTGTTTAATTTTTATGAGGTGAAATAAATATATTTATCATGGAGTTAAAGAGATTTTCTTAGGTTACCATACCTAAGTTATTGGGGAGAATGGGATTAATTTCAAATGTGATACTCTTAGGACAATGCTCAGATTATATTCAGTTAAAAAAGAAAACTAAATGTTGTGTACATGTGATTTGTTTATGAATAGACTCCTATTTTATATTAATATTTTGATGTTCATTAGTTTCAGAGTAGATATCTTTAAGGAAATCAGGTGGTAACTCAAAATAAGGTTAAGGTAATGCTGTGTCTCTATTGACTGCAAAAGAAAATATAAAATGGGCATTGAATAAATAGTTATTCAATGCTAATAGTTAAGCAGTAATTCATAGTAATGGAACAATACAATGGCTTAACTAGGAATATTTTTCACAGTACTGTATGGCAACATACTCTTTACCTGGATGGCAACATGACATGGTCTGCCCTGGCCATTTGCTTATTTGCTCTCATATTTACTTGCTCTATTTTAGCCCTGTTCCACAGCCCACAGTTCTGACAATGAAGTTCATGAACTTGCCACCATACCCTGATGTTGGCAGCACTGTACAAACAGCTCAGTAAGGTTTCGTAACCTTGGTATATCAAAGTCTCACAATTGAGTTCATGCTGATGTGTGGTGGTGCCCCACTGAGTGGCATTTATTATTGTTGTATGTTTCTGTGTGCTGTTACAAGAAAGTCAGAAGTTGAACTGAAGCAATGAACAAACATCTGTAGTGTCTTGTTAAACTTGGCAAGAGTGGAAGTGGAATCAGGGACATGTTAATCCAAGTTTCTGGGGATAATGCCATGAAGAAAATGGCAGAGTAAATGGATTAAACTTTTTTCTGAAGGGATAAAATATTGATAAAGAGGGGTCAAAGTAGCCAATAACAAGCAAAACTGACAAAAACATTTAAAAATTTCAACAAATTGTGCATCCAAATAGTCAGCTGACTACCAGCAGTTTACAGACCAAGGGAACATCAGTAGAAAAGCAAAAAAAATCTTAACTAAAGTGCTTCCCCAACCATTCGTGGCTCTTCATTACAATGCACCAGCTCTCCCAGCACTGTCTATGAGGGAATTTTTAGCCAGTAAACAAATAAGGGTATTGGAAAACCCTCCCCACTCACTTGATCTGGCCTCCAATGACATTTTTCTCTACCCAAAGATAAGGGAAATATTGAAAAGAAGACATTTTGATGACATTCAGGACATCAAGGGTAATATGATGACAGTTCTGATGGCCATTCCAGAAGAGGAGTTCCAAAATGGCTTTGAGAATTGAATGAGGCAATGGATTGGTACATAGCTTCTCAAGGGGAGGACTTTGAAGATGATACTGATATTCAGCAGTGAGGTATGTAGTACTTTTTCTAGAATGAGTTTGTAAACTTAATTATCAGACTTCATACTTCCTGAGTCCTTTGGTTTCTGACTTCCTGTAGATTTTGCAAAAGAGGGTCCTTGACTTATAGAAGACTGTAAGGCAAGGGGTGGAGAAAAGCCAGAGTAAATCTTTATATCTCTCCCTGCTTTAGGCAGTTCCCCAGGCAGCTGTTCTATGACCTATTAGACAACTTTTCCTCTGTGGCCCCAAGTGCTCCAGAACAGGTAAGGAGAATTTCCAACTTCTGCCAGGAGCTGAGCTCCCACAGCAGTCTCTCCGTTAGTCCATCCAGCTCAAAGGGAGTAGCCATATCTTGCTTATGATACTTTCTAGGCAGCTTTAAAATCATCTCTCCTAACTTTTGGCTTTTCTATTTCCAGTATAATCAATTCCTTCCATGCAAAATATTAGAATTGTTTCTATTTTCTGATTAGACCCTGAATATTATATGTGTGTAATGAAAAGACCACAGCTTGTAGAGAAGAAAAAAAAATGATGAGTTTAAATTTTTTCATTAACTAGCTAAGCGATTGTGGGGGTAAGTTATTTCGTCTCTTTAGCTAAAATTATTAGAATAATAATACTTACGTTGCAAGATGTTTCTAAAGATCAAATGAGAAAGCACATGTGAAATGGTGCCTGGCACATGTTAAGTATCCAATAAATGTTAATTCCTTTCCTTTGTTTTCATGAAATGCTCAGGAAGAAAAAAAAGCACACTCTGAAAAAAATTATGAAACAATATAAAAACTATAATAACATACAAGGATACAAGAAATTACTATGTAGAGCATAATCGCATACTTTAACTAACTTGCAGCCCTAACAAAAATCGTGAAATTTTCCCCCTGCTATGGAACTTTCCATGTTAGTCTTCTAGGGCTAGTATAACAAAATAACACAGTCTGTGTGTTTTAAAAATACATAGTTTATTTTCAGAGAGTTGTAAAGGCCAGAATTCCATGGTCAGAGTGCCGCTGATTGTGCTTCTGGCGAGGGCCCTGTTCCTGGTAGCCACCTCCTTACTATGTCCTCCCAGGGTCTTTCTTGGGTACACACATGCAGAGTGGGAGGGGGGTAAAAAGCCCTTTGGGGCCTCTTCTTATAAGACATTAATGTTGTTGGATCAAGACCCCACCCTCATTAGTTCATTTAACCTTAATTACTTTCTCAAAGCCCCCATTTCCAAATACAACCACCCTGGACTTAAGGCTTTAAGATCTGACTATGGAGGGAACATAGACAATCAGGCCATAATACCTCCCTGGGGCACTTTTAAGGGGTTAAGAACTAAGAATGGGGGCATCTTTTCTTATTTAAAACAACCAACAATGCAATAAGATTTTGCTAATATTTCTTAACTTAAAATGTTTAGTACATATTTTTATTTAGTTTTAGATTCCACAATACTAATGTATTCTATTTTATAATTCCCCAAAGTTCACGTCTATGTCTGCTAATGTAACTTTTCTCTAATCTCTAGACTCATTTTTATGTTAGGGATGTATTTCATTTTGAAAAAGGAAAAGATGTTTTGACTTTTGGGCGAAACTAACTTTCTGCTTTGCAACAACATAGAAATGACTCCATAAAACTAAGCTATCTTCCCTTTTAAAATGGTTTCCTGACTTAGAGGGGCTTCAGGATGGCTGATTAGAAACATTTCATGCCTGTTTCCTTCGCTTAGAAGAACCAAAATAGTACAGTCAGTCAGACTTTGAATACATTATCTAAGAGAGTGCTGGAATTCCATAGAGAGGTGACAGGAAACACCAAAGTTGAGGAAGGAGAGGGAGGAGAAACAGCCTGCTTGATCAGAATGTGCTGGGAGCTGGGAGTGATGTCCCAGTGCTGAGAAAAGATAACTGAAAGACTTCAGCACCCAACATCCCCACTGGAATCATGCAGTCTTGGCCACAGGAGAAACATATGACCCTCCAAAGCTCTGAAAATAATAGAGAGATGGTGGAAAACTGTAGGAGGAAAATGCTCCAAGGAAGGAGGAGGCGTTGGGTACAGATGCTCTTCTGAGACAAAAGTGACTTTAGCAGGTGCCATTTTCAACCCAGCCTGGCACTCTGGGGACACCAGAACTGAAGCATAATGGAAACTTGGGCTGTCACCACTGGGACTTGGGCACAAATGAGGAGTACCCTACAGCTAGGGTTGAGAAGAGATTGAAGCATGGGCTACAGCTGTCAGTGATAGCAGGCAAGTGCCACAGGGACTGAGAATGGGATGTGAGTGGGATGCCAGTTGTCACTGAGACTTGCTCCCAGGCTGACTCCTGAAGCTGAGACTAGGGTGTGAGCTAGGTGTGGACTACCATTACCAGGGCTGGGAGGCAAGGGCCTTCAGGATGGGGGCATGTGAAGGATGGGAGATTCCCCAATTGCCAACCCAGGCTGGCCTGAGCAGCCCCATCCTCTCAGCATGATGCTACTGCTCCTCACCTGCACACTTCACCTGGAGCCTGAGGATACCCTCACTCCCACCTACCATAGCTGGTACCTGCTGTCACCATTGGAAAGTCTGAGCACAAGACTACCTAGCTTGCCTCATCACCCCTTCCCTAGAGAACATGCCCAGGGTCTTAGAGATTTGGATACCTTAGTCCTCCTCCTGGGGGCTGGAGATGGGGCCTAAGTCTTTGACCGTTATTACCTCAGCTAATGCCACCCTGAAAGTGCTACCTCTGGACCTTGAGACTGGACTTTCCAGACTATCCGAGCCACTGCCAACATCAACACATACAGCTTAGGACCCAGGTAATCAATCTGACACTACTAGAGTCACTTCCCATGCCATTTCAGGGGTCCAAGGACTCCAAAGCCTATCAGCCTATCCTGATCCACCACTGGTATTATTGGCATCTGAGTAAGGCATCTGAGTAAGCCATCTGGATCCCCGAGAATTAGCAAGTTGGTAACTGTCAACAGATTTGTAAGCATACATCACACTGAAGGAAAAAGGCAGACTCTGCCCACCACTGACACCCCTGGGACTTGAAGACTGGGCTAGCTATCATCCCAGTCCCCAGCACAACCTTACAGTCTCCACTAATAACTGAACCCTAACCCAGTAAGGAAATCACAGATATCACTAATGCTGTTTACAGCCAAAGAAATCATAGGAAGACCATGATACACAATGTACCCAGAATGTGCCAATGTGGTCTACTCAACCAACACCATAGATACATCTTTAGAGGAAAATCCTGCCATGTGAAAGTAAGTTCAAAAATAGGAAAAGATGATTGATTCTAAAGATAGAAAAATATCAATGTAAGGACACAGGAAACATGAAAAATCAGGGAATTATGAGACCTCCAAAGAAATACAATAATTCTCTAGCAATAATTCTCTTAATGAAAAAAGAAATTTCAAAATCTCAGATAAAGAATTTAACAATTGATTTTCTTAAGGCTCTGTGAGATACAAGAGGAAAGCAATACAAAGAAATCAGATAAACAATTAAGGATATGAATGAGAAACTTACTAAAGATAAATTTTTTTTTGGAAGAACCACATAGAAATTCTGGAGCTGAAGAATTAATTGAGGGACATACAAACCATACCTGAAAACCTCAATAATAGACTAGACCAGCAGAAGAAGGAATCTCAGAACTTGAAGATCGTTCTTTTAAAATGATCTAGTCAGATAAAAACAATGAAACAAAGTATAAGGAAAGCTTTGTGACATTTGGAACAACATAAAACAAGCAATTTTCAAATTATCAGTATCCCTGAGAGTGAAGAGAATAAGATTAGAAAACCTATTTAATGAAATAATAAATGAAAATTTTTCAAGTCTAGTAAGAGATTTAGAAATTTAGATACAGAAGGTTCATTGATCCCCAGGCAAACACAATACAATAAGATCTTTTTAAAATCATATTATAGTCAGACTGTCTAACGTCACAGTGAAAGATTGAGTCCCTAAAACAGAAAGAAAAAAGCATCTAGTCACTCATAAAGGAAACTGCATCTGATGAACAGTGAATTTCTCAGCAGAAACCTTATAGGCCAGAAGGGAATGAAAATATATATTTAAAGTGCTCAAAGGAAATAATAAAAAAAAAAAAACTACCAGCAAAATTATCCTTCATAATGAAGAAGAAATAGTCTTTACCAAACAACCAAATGCTGAGGAAATATGTTACACTAGACCAGCCCTATAAGAAATACTCCAGAGAATCCTAACCCTAGAAGCCAAAGAGTGACATTTACCATCATGAAAACACATGAAAATATAAAACTCACTTGTAAAACAATCACACAGGGGAGGAAGGGAAGGAACTCAAATGATCCCACTATAGAAATGCCCTAAACTATAGCAACAAATAATAAGAGAAAAAGAAGGGAATAGATAATATGTAAAAACAGTCAGAAAACTGTTAACAATATGACAGAAGCAAAGTCTCATGTATCAAAAAAACTCTAAAAGTAAACAATTAAATTCTTCACTTAAAAGACACAGAATGAATGAAATAATTTTACAAAGCATAGTCCAACCACATACTATTTACAAAAAACCCCATGTTATTAGTAAAGAGTCATTTAGACTGAATTTGAAAGGGCTGGAAAAAGATATTACATAAAAATAGAAATCAAAAGCAAACAGGACTAGCTATTTGTATCAGATAAAACAGACTTTATTTCAAGACAAGTTAATAAAAGACAAAGCATGTTATTATATAATGATAAAGGAATCAATCCAGGAAGAGCATATAACAATTTTAAATATCTATGTACTCAACAGTGGAGCACCAAGATCCATAAAGAAAATAATACTAGAACTAAAGATAGAGACAGAGTATAATATTAATACAATAACATTGGAGGATTTCAACATCTCACTCAGCATTAGGCAGATCTTCTAGACAAGAAATTAACAAAGTAGCATTGGATTTAAAGTGGACTTTAACCCAAATGAACCTAACAGACATTTACAGAACACTCTATCTAACCACTATAGAATATACAGTATTTATCAGCACATGGAACATTCTTCAGGACAATCCATATATTAGGCCACAAACTAAGTCTCAAAATTCTTTAAAAATTAAAATCATCAAATATCTTCTCAGACTACAATGGAGTGAAATTAGAAATCAATACTAATACATACTTTGGAAACTACACAAATACATGGAAATTAAATTACATGCTCTTAAATGACCTTTGGGTCAATGAAGAAATTTAGATGGAAATCAAAAAATTTCTTGAAATATCACAGTAGAAACACAACAAACTAAAACCTATGGCATACAGTAAAAGCAATGTTCAGGGAAAAATTTATAGCAATAAATGCCTACATCAAAAGAACAGAAAGATGACAAATTAACAGTTTTACAATATACCTCAAGGATCTAGAAGAGCAAGGACAAGCCAAATACAAAATGAATAGAAGAAAAAATAATAAAGATCAGAAAAGAACTAAATAAAATAGAGACTTAAAAAAAAAGTGACCAATGAAACTTGATCTTTGAAAAGACAAACAAAATTGATAAACTGCTAACTAGACTAACCAGAAAAAGAACAGAGAAGTTTCAAATAAGCAAAATCAGAAATAAAGAGGAGATATTACAACTGATATCAGAAAAATACAAAAGATCATCAAAGAATATTAGGCAGTATGCAATAACAACTACAAAACCTAGAAAAATTTAGAAATGAAAAAATTCTGGAAACATATAACCTACCAAGATTGAATCTGAAAGAAATAGAAAACCTGAACTGATTAACAGCTAGTAGCAAAATAGAAGCAGTAACAAAACATTTCCTAACGAAGAAAAGCCTATGATCAGATGGATTCACAGCTAAATTCTACTAAAAGCACAAAAAATAATTAAAACCATTCCTCTTTAAACTATTCCAGAAAATTAAAGAGAAGGGAATTCTCCAATTCCATAAGGCCAGCATCACCTTGATACTCAAACCAGACAACGACATAACAACAATGAAAAAAAGAAAATTAAAGGCCAATAACTCTGATAGAACATAACTGCAAAAATTATGACAAAATACTAGCAAACTGAATCCAACAGTGCACCAAAAAGACAATACATTACATTCAAGCTTGATTTATACCAGGGATGCAAGGATGAATCAATATACGCAAATCAATAAATGTGATGCATAACATTAACAGAATGAAGAATAAAAACCATATGGCCACCTCAATAGACACAGAAAAAGCATTAGATAAAATTCAGCATCCCTGCATAATAAAAACTCTCAAAAATCTAGGAATAGAAGGAACATACCTCAAAATAATGAAGACCTTATATGTGATATGAGAAACCCACAGCCAACATCACACCAAATGGGGAGAAACTAAATGGCTTTCTTTTAAGAATGGAACAAGCCAAGGATGCCCACCTATACTGCTTCTATTCAACACACTACTGGAAGTCCTAGACAAAAAAATCAGGCAAAAGAATTAAAAGGCATACAAACTTGAAAAAAGGAAGTCAAATTATTGCTTCTTGCTGATAATATGATCTTATGTCTCAAAAGTCCTAAAGACTCCACCACAAAGCTTGTAAATCTGATATATGAATTCAAACAAGTTTCAGGATACAAAACCAACATACTAAAATCAGTGGTATTTCTATACACTACTAATGATCGAGTCAAGAAAAAATCAAGAAGGCAATTCTATTTACAATAGCTGCAAAAATAATATATCTAGAAATAAATTTAACCAATGAGGTGAAAGATCTCTATTAAGGAAAATTATAAAGCACTGATGAAATGTAACATAAACAACATAAGATGTTGAAAAACATCTTATGCTCATTTATTAGAAGAATTGATATCATTAAAATGACCATATTACCCTAAGCAATAGAGTAAGCGATATCCTTAAGCAATGAATATATTCAAAGCAATCCCTATCAAAACATCAATGTCTTTCTTCACAGAATTAGAAAAATCCAGCAATTCACCTGAAAGTAAAAAAGACCCTGAATAGCCAAAATAATCCTTAGAAAAATAACAATAATGGAGTATCACATTACCTGACTTCAAAATATATTACAAGGCTACGGTAACCAAAACAGCATGGTATTGGTATAAAAACAGACAGCTAGACCAATGGAACTGAGTACAGAACCCAGCGGTAAAACCACATAGTTATGGTCAATTGATCTTTGATAAAGCAGCTAGAAATTATGCTGGGAAAAGACTCCTTCTTGAGTAAATGGTGCTGGAAAAATTGGATAGCCACAAGAAAAGAAAAATGAAGTTTGACCCTTATTTCTCACCATTTACAAAAATCAACTCAAAATGAATTAAAGGCTTAAATGTAAGATGTGTTGCTAGATGTAAACCCAGGAGAAACTCTCCTAGACGTTGGTCAAGGCAAAGAACTTATAACTAAGACCTCAAAAGCACAGATAACAAAAATAAAAAGAGACAAATGGGACTTAATTAAACTAAAACACTTGTGCACAGCAAAAGAAATAATCAACAGAGTGAAGAGACAACCTGCTGAATGGGAGAAAATATTTGCAAATTATTCATCCAACAGGGGATTGAATCCACAGTATACAAGCAATTTAAACAATGCAACAGGAAAAAAAAAATAACAAATAACCTCACTAAAAAGTAAGCCAAGACAATGCAAGAGTGGAAAACCAAACATCACATGTTCTTACTTATATGTGGGAGATATGCTACAAGTATGTGCGGCCATACAGGATGTAGAAATGGATTTTTGGAGACTCACAGTGGGAAGAATGGGAGGTGCAGGAAGGAAAAAATTACTGCATATCAGGTGGAATGCACACTGTTTGCGTGATGGGCAAACTGAAAACCCAGACATCACCACTATATAATTCATCCATGTAACCAAAAACCACTTGTAACATAAATCTATCAAAATATATGTATAGAGAAAACCAGATTTAAAAATGGACAAAGAAAAAAAAGTGGGCTAAGGACATTGATATTGTTTATCTTCTCCAAATCTCATGTTGAAATTTGATCCCCAATGTTGAAGTTGGGGCTGTATGGAAGGTGTTTTGATCATGAGGAGGATCCCTCATGAACCCCTTGGTGCCCTCTTCATGGTAATAAAGTTTTGCTCTATCAGTTCACAAACAAACTAGTTATTTAAAATGTGTTGCCTTCCCCTCTCTCTCCTGCTCCTGTTATCCCCAAGTGACACACTCCCTTCATCTTCCACCTTAGTTGGAAGTTCCCTGAAACCTTCACCAGAAGCAGATGCTGGCACCATGCTTCTTGTACAGTCTGCAGAACCATAAACCTCTTTTCTTTATAAATTACCTAGCTTCAGACATTACTTCATAGCACTGCAAAATTAACTTAATATAGACAAGAATAGACATTTCTCAAAAGAAGACATACAAATCGCCAATAAATATATGAAAAAAATTGCTCAACATCTTTACTCATCAGAAAAATTCAAATAATAAACCTCAATGAGTTACCATTTCCCCCAAGTCAGAATGACTATTATTCAAACGACCAAAACTAACAGAGGTTAGTGAGGTTGTAGAGGACATAGAACCCAACAGTATTGTTGGGAAGGTAGACTTGTACAACCACTATGGAAAAATGTGGAGACTTCTTAGAAAACTAAAAATAGAATCATGCTTTGATTCAGCAATTTCACTACCCAAAGTCATCAAGGTATGAAATAAATAACCTGATTTCATGTTTATTGCAGTATTAATGACAATAGCAAAGGTATAGAATCAACCTAAGTGTTTATCAGTGGATGAATAAATAAAGAAAATGTGTTATATACACATAATGGAACACTATTCAGCCACAAAGTGAATGAAATCGTGTTATTTGTAAAAACATAGATGGAACTGAAGGTCATTATCTTAAGTGAAATAAGCCAGCCACCACAGATAAATACTATATATTCTCACTTACATGCAGGAGCTAAAAAAATTGATTCCATGTAGGTAGAGAGTGGAAACATAGATGGCATAGATTAGGAAGGGCAAGTGAAGAGGAAGAAGAGAAGTTGGTTCAAGGACGGAAACATACAGTAAGCGAGGAGGAACAAATTCAATATTTTATCTCAGAGTATATGACTAAATTATACCCCACTTTTAGCAGTTAAAAAAAAAAAGTGAATCCGTACTCCAAAGGTACATCTTACAAAAAGTATCAGAACCTCAGAAAGTTCCATCACCTTCAGTAAAGCAAATCTATTTCTATGAATACAACCAAAGGAACTATGGATTGTGATCTATATATTAAGATGTTCATCACCCCATTGTCTATAATGATGAAAGATTAGAAGACACTAAATGTTCTATGGAAGGGAAATTGTTTAATTGGGGGTATATCCATTCATTACGTATCCAACGCCATTTGGGCAATCCCACAGACTGGGTGGGTTTGGAACAACAAAACTTACTTCTGAACTTGATCTCTCAGAAACGGAGGACTGTAGACCAGCATGTTTGTGATCTGGTGAGGACCCTGTCCCAGGACGCGGGCTACGGTTTTCCCATTTCATCTTCACACAGCAAAAGGAGTGAGGGAGCCAAGGCTCCCTTTAATAAGGGCACAAATTTCACTCACAATAATTTAATTTTAATGACCTGATTTCCTCCCAAAGACCCCCACTTCCTAATAACTTGCATGCTAGGATTATTTCAACACATGAACTGGGGAGGGGGACACAAAAATTCAGTCCACCAAACTGTTCATTAGCAATTAAACTGATACTTAGAATGAAATGATGAAGTGATTAAAATTATACTTAACCAATAGCAGAGGGCCAGGTGCTCTTATCTTTTTACGTGAAGCATCTTTTATTTTTCTCTCATTTTATACCCTTTCCAACTGTGATTAACAGATCACACTGACGTTTTCAAAATCTAGATGTAACTTATTGGACTTAGGAAATGACGAGTTGGTTTCTATTCCCATTTCACAGGATAACTGTGTTTCTCCTAAGGCAATGGATACATATATAGAAAATGTATAAACATCACTCCCTAATACTTCCATTCAGGCCTTTCTCCAATGCTCCCACCTCCCTCAAAAATGTGGGGGTGGCACCTAACCCTTTAAAATTGAAATGATATTAAAAATCTTTTTCTTATCTTAGCCTTCTTTTTCTCTCAACTTTAAGAGCCTTCCCAGGTTAGGATTCACAGTCTTCTATATCAAAAGACAGGGAGTGTCATAGTTAAGTACATGAAGTTCAGCTTCAGATGCTGCGGCTCAGCCCTCAACTCTGTTATCTACTTACCAGTGAAGATATTTAACTTCTCTCTGCTGAGTTTTCTGTTCTGCAACCTGGTTTACTGTGATGATTCAATGACTATGTATGTCACTTAGAGCCATGTCTGGAAAATAACACTATATATATGTTTGCCACTATTATCAATCATCATTACTATATGAGAGTGCCAGGACCTCTGAGTACCTTCATTCTAGGTATTGAGTATTATTCTGGTAGTATTTTGTGTGTTGAGCAAAGAACTAATACTCCATTGCATTTTTGATGTAAGTAAGATAATGATTAATGAATCAAAGGACACATTTCATGAGTAGAAGAAAATTTAGAAAATATTTAACACAGCTAACTGAATTTTTTAAAAAAAAGTTGTTCAGAAAATTTACTTTGAGCAGGGTGTAGAGTCAGTTTTCAGCAAATTGGAATAATGATCAGGAATCCTGGCATCTCATGACTTATTACACCAAGATATCAGACGCTCCTGATGACAATACAATCCCCAGAAAGGCTGGAGAGGAGCAACGGGGAAACAGATGAGACCAAACAGGGAGGAGACACATAGCACACCACTAGAAAATTTGAGGTGAATGAGACAATCTCCCATTTTATCTAAAACTGTTGTCAGTTTCAACAAACGAAACTGCTAGTCTAAGAGCAACGGACACCTGTTCCTCGTTGAGAAAATATTTTAAACATCAGATGTAAATTAAAATGTTTCACATATTTCAAATAGGCTATAATTCATAAAACTGTTTACATGTTGCAATGAAATAAAATCTTAGCTAGGCAATTTTGACTTGTTACTTAACAAACATGTCTGAGTAAATTGGGTTTGAGGTATAGCTCAATGCTTATTTTCTAATTATCCCTGTGCTTGGCTTTACACTGGAATGACTCAGTTTTTGCTTTAGCTTTGGTCTTCACAATCCTTTCTAACCATGTGTACTTAGGTAACAATTTATACACTATCCGGGTCTGATGTTTGAGCACAAAATCAAAATTCTAAACCTTAAATCATGAAGACATTGTGGGTTTGATTATTCGTAATGCTTGTGGAGCCTTGAAATAGTTTAGAGAATTTTATTATGCATTTCAAACTGCATATTTAATATTTCCATCCATGAAATTGTAATAGAGAGTTTATTCCCAAACTTGCAAATGAAACTCAGGAAGGTTCAGGGAGGGCAGCACTCTGGGGGATGGTATTTGAATTCAAAATTACTTTGTTAAATTGGAGAGGTAATCAGAAATCAACAAAATGAAGCTTTTCGGGGACCAGCGGAAGTCCTGATGAGAAAAAAAAAAAAAGTGGCACAATTGCAGATATGGGAATTGCAGGTATGGGAAAATGCCCTGTACTCAATTCAGCAGATCACAATATAATTATAAATTAGGACAAGAACTAATTAGACCTACTTTTTTAAAGTCTCTTACAAAGAGTATTAGAAGGCATGAATTACTGCCTGCAAGGTTAACGTAGCCCTCCATTCTGTCTTTCCATTTCTGCCCTATTCTTTTGCTCCTCCTTTTTCTACCTGTGTCTTTGGCAGTTTTTAAAGAACTTTCTGTTGCTTATGGTCCTCACTTTGGTGGTTCTGATTTTCACAGCAAAAGTGCTAAATAAAGAGCTACAGTCACTGTAACCTCAGTGTTCTCACTCAGGCTGATGGGGACGCTGAGGCACTGGAGGGCGGGGGCAACGTGGCTTTGCCCAGCTTGGGGGCAGCGCTGGAGCTAAGTTCCATAGGAGGTCCTCCCTTATTCAGTTCCTGGCAGCCGGGGAGCTGAACTACACAGAAAGGCCACATCAAGGATCTGCCACCTGCCATCTGCACAAGGGGAAGGTCCTGTACACCTTTACACCCAAGGGAACAATACTGGCAGCTTGCCAAGCAGCAGCTACTGAGCACGACATCACTCTGCAGTTGTGGCGGTCTAGAAATCATGGCACCTCCCAGCAGGGCCAGGTGTGAAAAAGCCCAGGCAGATTTATCTCGTCCCACACACAAGGCTGTGGGGGAGAAAACCCAAATATCTTTGTCCCTGCAGTCATCCTGAACTTCAGCTGGAAATGAGCTGAGAGTAACTCTATATTGAGTATTGAGAATCCTCTCAGTTCCTAGAACCTTGAATAGGTATTAACTAAACATATTTTAGCATGATTCCCTAGGTGGTACTAATGTCTTTCCCTCTGGAATCTCAACAGAGGCCCCAGGAATTCATGAAAAGAGTGGGGGAAGAGTGGGAAAAGAGGCATAATTTTCTGGTAATTAAATATACATCCAGGATTACCTGTGGCCCAGAAGAGACCCTGTGTTGTACCATTTTCCACACGCCTAGACATGGAAGTTGAAGAACATTCTCCTTAGTAAAGTACATCATCAATGGAAAAGCAAGCATCCTATGTACTCAATACTGATTTGAAACTAATAGATAAACAACTATAGGCTCACATGAGAGGAAAAAAAAACATAATTAAATTCAAATAGAGGAGAGGGGGAGGGAGCAGGCTCAGTAAACTCCCAAGTAATAAGTACAATATAGGGGTATATGAAACAGCTCCTGGGTGAAGGACTCAGCTACAACTCCACTCTGATGCCACCTAATACACACAAACAATGTAACCCAATCTTATGTACCTTATAGTGATCCAAAATTTTAAGAAAAGGTGCTTCACATCCTCAATATCATTTTATATATGCATATTTTTTATTCTTTAATCATAATCATTCTAGTAGTTGTGAAAGGGTGTCCAATTGGTGTTTCACTTTAGATTGTTCATTGCATTTTCAGGATGACCAATCATGTTAAGTACCCATTCACATGCTTATTAGCCATTCATATATTTTCCTTTGTAAATTGTCTATTCAACACTTTTGCTCATTTTTAATTAGATTGTCTTTTTCTTATTGATTTTTAAATAATCCTTTATATATTTTAAAAGTCCTTTATATATTCTTGATATGATTTAATTGTTAGATACTCATTTTGAATATTTTCTGCCAGGCTGTGGATTGCTTATACATTCCCTTAATTGTATCTTTTGATGAGCAGATGTTTTAAATGTGATGATTTCCAGTTTATCTAGTCTTTCTTTTTTTATTATTATGGTTAATACTTGTGGGATTTAATATAAGAAATCTTTGTCTTCCACAAGGTAACAAATGTATTCTCTTATATTTCCTTCAAAGACCCTTCAAGAACCCTAAGTTCCTCGGTTTCATGTTGAAATGTGTGACCATCTTAAAGTACAGATTGAGGTAGAAATAGAAGTTATCCTTCCCCATGTAGGTATCCTATTGTTTCACAATCATTTTTTAGGAAAACATTTTTTTTCCCACTTAATGAACACAGTGTCTTTGTCAAAAACTAATGGAGCAAACTCAATATACAATTCTTCCTAAACTAACAGATTGATTTAACATAAGATCAATAAAAATTCTACTGGGATTTTTTTGGTAAAAATTGACAAACTGATTTTAAAATCTATATGGATTCCCACTAGCAGTGTAGAAGCATTCCCTTCTCTTTGCATCCACACCAACATCTATAGTCTTCTACACTGCTAGTGGAAATGCAAGGTAATATGAACTTTTTGGAAAGAAGTTTAGAGAACACTCAAAGAACTAAAAGTAGACCTACCATTCAATCCTGCAATTCCTCTACTAGGTATATACTCAGATGATCAAAAATTATCTTAGAACAAAGACATTTGCACCAGAATGTTTATTACAGCCCAATTCATAACAGCCAAGACGTGGAAACAACCCAAGTGCCCATCAACCCATGAATGGATTAACAAATTGTAGTACATGTATACCATGGAATACTATGCAGCCATAAAAAAGATGAAGACTTCACACCTTTTATATTCACCTGGATGAAGCTGGAATATATTCTTCTTAGTAAAATATCTCAAGAATGGGGGAAAAAAGTATCCAATGTACTCAATGCCACTATGAAATCAATATATAACCACCTACACACTCATATGAAAGGCAAAACATAACTATAGTCCACAAAGTAGAGGGTAGAGGAGAGAGAGGGGAGGGGAGGTGGAATGTGGGAGGAGGGAGGGTATTTGGGGGGACCTCACCTAATGTTCATGATGCAATGGTACATTTCAAAACTATTAAGAAATGAGTATAATTATGATGGATGTGTTACTTCGTTCAATGTAAGCATTTCGCAATGTATATGAAGCAGTACCCTAAACCCCATAAATGCATCAATGTACAAAGTTATGATTTAATTAAAAAACATGTTTTTAAAATGAAAAAAATAAAACAAAATCTATATGGAAATGAAAAGAATCAGAAATATTCTAAGCAATTAAAAAAAGAGAACAACAAGAAAATTAAAAGATCTATCCTGTTTCAAAACTTACTACAAACCCACAGTAATCAAAATAGTTTGAGTATTTGTAAAAAGATACATGTAGATCAAAGGAAAAGAGAGTCTAGAAATAGGCAATCCCATAAACTGATTTTTGCCAAAGGTGTCAAGGGAATTCAATGAAAGAAAGACTTTTCAACAAATGGTTTCGTATATGGAAAATGTGAACATCTACTTACCCCATACAATACACAGAAATTCACTTAAACTGGATTAGAATGCTAAATGTAAAACTTAAAACTATAAAACTCCTTGGATAAAATTTTTATGCAGTAAATGTATTTTTTTAGACCATGACAGCATGTGCTTTATAAGAAAAAAAAAATTGATAAATTGGATTTCATCAAACTTGAAAGCTTCTGCTCTCTAAAAATGTCACGTTAACAAAACAGCAAACCACAAACTGGTAGAAGATATTCACAACACATATGTCAGCCCAAGAACTTATATTCAGAAAATACAACTAACTATTAGTGCTCAATTATAGGAAAGCAAACAACCTAGTAGGAAATGAGAAAAAACATTTGAAAACACATAAATGGCCAATATTCACATGAAACGATGTTCAATTTCATTAGCAATGGGGGTAATGAATGTTACAAACACAAGGAGATACCATCAAATACCCACTAGGATAGTTAAAATTAAAAATAACACTCAACACCACTAAAACTGCTGGCCATTCTAAGTATTGGCAGAGATATGAACTAACGGCAATTCCTGTACACTTTTGATAGAAATGCTATATCCACTTTGGGAAAATTTTGGACATTTTTAGAAAAAGTTCAGTCTTTTCATATAAACTTCAACGTAAGCCTACCGTACATCCCAGTCATTTGACAACTAGGTATGTATCCAACAGATATGACATTGAATGTCCACACCAAGACTTTTAAACAAATACTCATTGTAGCTTTATTTGTAATATCCCTACAGTATGGAAAACACAAATATTAATCAGCAGGTGAATTAATAAGCAAATGGTGATATAGCCATACAAATGAATACTACTCACCAATAATAAGAAGTGAACTTTTGAAACACAGAACAAAAATCCTTATGCTAAGGCAAAAAAGCCAGGCAAAATAAAGTACATGCTGTGTAATTCCATTTATACAAAACTCTAGAAAATGAAAACTGCTCTTTAGTGTCAAAAGTTAGAGCTGTGTTCCTGGGCATGAAGAGCTGACATATAAATGAATTATAGATTGTTAAAGAATACTTTTGGGAAGGGATCGAAATGTTTATCTTGATTGTAGTTACCAACCAATCAGATTATATACTTCAAATATGTGCAGTTTAAGTATACTTTTATAAAGTTGAAACATTTATTCACTAGAGGTCTAGAAATTTAACTCCTCATGATGTGTCAAAGAGAAATTAAAATACAAGTACACATAATAGATTTGTAAAGAATGTTCACAGCAACCTTCCTTGTTAAGCTCAAAAGCCAGAAGAAAGCCAAAAGTGTATCAACTATAGAATGAATAAACACATTGTGGTATGTTCAAACAGTGAATTAATATTCAGTAATGGGAAAGAATGCATGACCTATACATGTAACAACATGAATGACACTCAAGTGTATTGTGGGAAGCAACAGTAGCCACCTATCTACCACTGTAAAAAAAAAAAAATCCCTGTACTGCATGATTTAATTCATATAAACTCCAGGAAGGGGCAGAAATAATCTATGGAGATAAAACTCAGGAAGTCATTACTGCTTAGGTGAGAATTGGGATTGACTGAAAAGCAGCACAGAACTTTGGGCGGTAATGTAAATCCTCTATACCAGTGGTTCTCAACCTTCCTAATGCCACGCTGTTTAGTACAGTTCCCGTGGGTCACGACCCACAGGTTGAGAACCGCTGCTCTATACACACTTCATGTTTTAGATGAATGTTACCTGCATATATATAGTTGTTAAAACTTGTCAGCCTGTGCACATTAGATCTGTGAACTTTATTGCATTTAAGGAAAGCGAGAAAGACAGATAATCAACTCAAACACAAGACTGTCTATAAAGCTTCTCTGGGTTTCATCTGTCTTTCCCTAAAATAGACAGACAGATGGACAGACAGACCACTATTCTGTCTATACTGCACTGCTCAGTTGGCTTTTTTTATTCTATAAATGATGGTATGAAATAGTTCAGTGTAATCATAGCAACCAAATAGTTGCTTGGAAAAAAGTTATAAAAGAATTTGACAATATAATCCCTAATGAAACAGAAAAGAATAACATAATCCCTAATGAAATAATGTTTACAGATAATATTCATCAGTGAATACTAAGATTATTAGGTAGAATATTAATGGGAATGTTATAAGAGATGGAGCTAGGTTGATGGCCCTTGAATCCATTCATCAATCTTAGCATCATTAAAATAGGGATGGCCAGCTACTTGACACTTGTCTTCACACGTGTTGTGTATGTAACAAGCATTGTCTATAAAAATGTTCATGAAAAAATAATTGATTCTGAATTAATCAAGCTCTTGGGAAAATATGTAAATGAGAGGAACAATTTAAAGAATAGCTGAAAGAAACAATAAGACAAATCCAGAATATGGGACTTTCAGGAGACAAATGACCCAATTTCCCAACAAATAAAAAGTCTAGAAGGGGTGGCTAGTATAGAATGGTGATTGAAGAAAGATTATAAATAAATTCAATGTGTAGATTTTTTTTGATCTTGATTTAAACAAATCAACCATAAAGAGTCATGCTGAAAATAATTAGAAAAGTTGAATATGATCTGGTGTTTAAATAATATAAACATGTCTGCTTTTTAGGTGTGATAATATCTTTGTGGTAATAATTGTAAAGGATATCCTATCAGTGAATAAACCACACTAAGGTATTAATGGGTAAAGTGATGTGTTGTCCGGGATGTGCTTTATAGTAGCCTCCCTCAACATTGAAGGAGTGAGGGTTAGCTTAAAAAACATAGGAATAACTTTGATAATTTGGTGGAAGTAATGATGGACGCATACAGGTCCACTACCTCATTTTTTTTTCTAGTTTTATGTACATTCTAAAATTTTCATCTTTAATTTTAGGTACTCAGGAGGCTGAGAGAAAAGGATCACTTCAGCCCAGGAGTGAAGCCTGGCAGCACAGCAAGACACCTCATCTATGAAATACCTGAAAAGAATTAGCTGGATGCGCTGGTGCACACCTGTACTCCATGCTGCTCAGGAAGCTGAGGCAGAAGGATCACTTGAGCCCAGGACTTCAAGGCTGCAGTGAGCTATGATCATGCCGTTTAACTAGAGCCTGATTAGAGGCTAACTAGAGCTAAACCCTTTCCCCCTCCCCGCCAAAATAAGAGCTAAACCCTTCTCCCCCCCCAAAAAAAACAGAGCTAACCCTCCCCCCCAAAAGAAACTTATACTTAAAGCTTTACATAACTACTAAAATTCCATATTTCATGATTCTTTCTATTTTTAATGTTTTGGATAGTATCTAATATTTATGACCACCTGATATAAAATAATCCTATCTCTCCATCACTTTCCTTCACATTTACCCTATTTATCTTCTTCTAGGCACTTATTATTTTTTTCACTTCCTTATTATCTATATTTATATGCACCACCATCACCAACTAGAATAAAAGTTTAGTAAGTTCAGGGATCTTGCCTATCTGATTTATTGTTATATCCACAGTGACTCAAATAGCAATTGATACAGAGTAGAAATTCAATACATATTTGTGGCTTGCATGATTTTTTATGTTGATAAAAGTATGTATTACGTTATGACTTCATACCGTGAGACAACAGTAGCAGCCATACAAATGATACTATTAGCAGGGTATTTTAAAAACATTCTGTGTTGAGGTGTCTAATTGAAATAGGAGATGGCAGTGTGATAGGAGCAGCCGGGATTCCAAACACTGAGCAATAATGGTAAAAATATACAAATAACATTGACAATATTTATGTACTATGTTCCTGAGTGAATTAACACTCTTTGGATCAATATCCTATTAATTTTTATATTATCCACATGAACTTTGAGAGGAAGAAGGTACACAAAGATATTAAATAATTTGAACAAAACCATTCTGCATTTCTAGGACAACTTTCATGCCTTCCAATCAAAAGCCAATTATTCTTGCATTCATTCATTCAGTATTTATTGGAACCTATTTTGTGTCAGGTATACTACTGAGCACTGTCATGAACAAATCAAACAAGAAACTTCCCTTCATAAGACATTTAAAAAATTACATTCTGTGCCTATCTGCCTCCAAATGCGTAGGCAAAAAACCCCACCATTACTTGTGAAGTTTCTCAGCACACACAAATCTTATAGTTGGTCAGGATAAAGCATCCAGCCTGTATCCTATCAAGCCAACCATTACACGCTGATATTAGCAATATCACTATTGATCAAACACAAGCAATTTTCTACACAGCAGACTTTTCCTTACAACCTCTGAATTAAATAACCTGTATAAAAATATAATATTGCATTTCTGCTTCATCTGCTTCCCTTTTTGATCTTTCTCTAGACAAAAAGTTTTCAAATCTTTGGCTTTGACTCTCTTGGAGGTGAAAAAGAGTAGTTTTATTTCCTTTTTCAAAAAAAGACTTGAAGTCAATGAAATCTATGGTTTCAAGTTTTAATTGTGCATGCTAAGAACAGAAGTGGGCCAGCCCTCCCAGAAGATCCAATCTGTCCTGGTTCTAGTGACCGACTCAGCTGTGGTTTGACATTACAGGGAATTGGGATATATTCTTTACTGGAGGAATTCCAAAATGCCTGACAAAACCTGAAGTGTCTGACCTTTCCAGCCTTGCCTCTTTCATTATTTAAAATGAAAAGAGGAAAAGAAAAATGAGAGAGAAAGCAAAACTATACAAAAATTTACTTATGACACTCCATCTTCAACAGTATCTTAAACCTTTTTGAAATGTTAGCATAAAATTGTTACTTTTAAGGTGAGATTGGGCCACATAGAAAGGCTGACTCAAATTTTAGCGAGCAATTCTCATTATGGGGCTCTGGAAGGATACTGGAACCCCGAAGTCTATGTATGTATGCATACGTGCATATGTTACTGCGTGGGTGGGAGAGGGATACATCTTAACATTTCTACAGCTTACTCTGCTCTCAGGTGGAAAAATGAGTTATACTATTTCCAAAGAAAATGATACAACAGAACAAAATTAGTAATTTGAAACTTTAAGAAATAAGAAACCTCACACATTGTATCTAGCATATTTTATGATTCTGGGACAATTTAATGATGCTAAGTAGAATTAATCCCATCAAAATCCTGTCTCTCTCTCTCTCTCTCTGACTCTATCTCCTCTATGCATACACAAACACACACTATGAAATACAATGCATATTATATATGCAGTCATGAGTTTCACATGGGCTATACAGTGTTGCCACTGTGTATATGTCCTAAGGAGTATGTCCTTAGGTGATTCCATGTGTGAACGTCATAGAGGGCACTTACCCAGACCTAAGTGGTGCAGCCTACTGCACAGCTAAGCTGTAGGGCACAGCCTGCTGCTCCCAGGTTACAAACTTATGGAGCATGTTACTGCCTGAATACTGTAGGCAACCAAAACACAGTGTTAAGTATTTGTGTATCTAAACATATCTAAAACCAGAAAATGTACAGTAAAATGTACTATAATGTACATTTTGATGTACTTAGGCATCAAATAATCTTGTAATTTTAATATTTTACAGTCTTATCAGCTTATATAATTGTCATATATGTGTTCTGTTGTTGATGTCACTATGTGGCACATGACTGTATCATACATTTTGCATATTACACATGACATATATGTAAGTAGTATTTGTATTGCATAAGTATATATAATTAAATATATTACATATATTATACACACCTGAGATATAGAAATAGACATTGACATAGATTGAGATAGAGACGTAAGAATTAAGCAAAGATCTTAGGGACTATCTGGTGAAGTACGCATATTTTCTTTTTTAGGCAATGAGACCACACAACAGCTGGTACTCAGCATATTTATGTTTATCTAGATGCATAATGAGAAGACACATCAAATAATATGTTAGAAATTACAATAATAAATTTTCTTTAAAATATACTAACTCCTATTTACTTGAATCTTAAATTTCAGTATATTCCCCAAATGGGAAGAAAGGTAATACATAATTCTCTGGGAGTTGGGATTATTTTTCTGTTAAACATTCTCTGCCTTGGTGGGAAATTCTATGGATTTTGGGAAATCCATAGAATTGATGAACAAGCCAAAAAGCACCATTTTTTAATTAAATCATAGCCGTGTACATTAATGCATTTGAAATACGTGAAATTGCCAAAACATAGCCTTCACCACCAACATAGAACAATATAAATGCCAACCCTTGTAGTGTAACGTGCCTTGTCTTTTGTTTAGACGACTCTGCCACAAATACATGAGTCCTATTTAGTCTGAAAATCAAAATTGCTATTTTCTCATACAGTTTACAATCAAAAGATCCAGAAGAAAGAAGAAAGGAAGAGGGACTTGCAAAAAAAATTTTCTACTCCTACTAAATTGGAGTATTTGTCATCTCTTTTCATCCTGGAATCTTTCAACTTTGTGTTTTCTTGCCTGAGAGTGCATCACTCCCTACTCAGGTAATATTCTATTTTAATATTCTATTTTTCATCTGCCTTCAGAATGCCTGCATCTCCTGCAATCCTCTCTACCTTACTTAGCACATCACTCCTCCAGTCTCCTCCGGGGCTATCTCGCCATCTTCCTCCACCCTCTCACTCGGTATCACCACTCTACTTCAAGGCCATACATTTCACTGCCTTGCTCCAATTATACCCTCCTAATTTTTAGCCATCCTCTCCCCTTTTCCTCAGCCTCATGGGGTCTGGCATTTGACTTCACTGAGGCTTCTAGTCCCTTGACATGACTACTTTCTATCAGCTTTCTCCTAATTTCAATTCCTGTCACTACCAGCCTGGATCCATTCCTAGGTCCGCTTTATATTCCTTGCCCCCCTTACTTGCTCCTTGCTTTCTATCTCCATGGAAAGCCCCGTCTGTGTACCAGTCCTGCACATCTGTTTTCTAGTTCCACACCAGGGTTGCTGGGTGTTGATAAAGAAAATTACATAGCTTCACAGTGGTGTGCCACTGAATGTACAGGTTTACAGTATAAGCTGTCTCTTCAGTCCATCTCCAAATTTACTCTAGAACTCTGATTGGCCCCAGTACATTTTTTTAGAGTGTTTTACTCCAGTTTATGTAGCCCAAATCCAACTTCTACTCTTCTCACTTTCAAAAAATAATCTACAAAAACAACTGCAATTGAGGCAATATCAGGTGACAATTTCTTCAACTCATCTCATCTCCCTGTGACATTGAGCTGTTGTGGTTTTGAGGGAAATGAGTTGGTCCAGGGGTAGGGGAGACAGGAAGAGATAGTCCATGCAGTGAAAGATCGTCTGCTTCTGGGCTCTTTGAGGTGTTAATTAGGCTGTTGTGAATCACCAGTGAAGTCATAATGTGCTTTCACTCTCCCTGGTTCTTGCATTACTGCTGTGAGCACTATTGTCACGGGTGCTGAGGTTGTCATGAACCTCCTTAATGTGCTCCCCTAATTTGTAAAGAAATTGCATATGGAAAGCAGTTTATTGGTTTTGTTAGCCAAAGATGTAGGAAAATGCAAGGGGAAGAAAAGACCAAAGTATACAGAGCAGCATTTCAAACAATAATAGAAACTAGGCCATTTGTAAATGCCAAGTCTTCTCCAAGGTCAGTCAAGTATCATCTTAAAATTTTTGGTTTTGCATTTGCACTACAAACTCCATCTGTTTAATACTGTACCTTTCAATATTCATCACCACAGCATGTAAGAAACACATAAACTAATCAGTTTGAATTATTGATGAGGGAAAATGCCTACTTCTCCTCAGTTTGATTTTAGCCAAAATTTTAATTAATTGAAGGATAGATTTAAAGCTATTAATCTTCCCCAGGACTTGGGTGTCCTGAAAATTTTGCATCTGATTTCAAGCTCAAAGAGACGGTCTAAGTATACATAATTATAATTAACCTCAGATACTTATGTATATAAAATAAGATAAAGGAAAAGTCTTCCACTTCCATTTGGGTTGCTATAGCAAAATATCACAGACTGGGTAGCTCATAAACAGCAGACATTTATTTCTTGTGTTCTAGATGCTGGGAAGTCCAAGATCAATGGACTAGGAGATACAGTGATATCTAACCTGAGCGGTGAGAAGGTTCATGAGAGACAGAGGAGATGCCTTCTAATGTAGGAGAATCGGCCATGAGGAAGTATATTTGAACTTACAATGTACGCTGCCTAAACTGGGAAGCAATGTAGTATGGAGTCCGTGGTTTAGGCACTTGGGGTCAGATTTTTTTTTTTTTTAAATACTAATATTAGAAAGTACCTGCAGGCTCAGCACCCATAGTACAGTGGTTACAGCACCAGCCACATGCACCAAGGTCGACGGTTTCGAGCCTAGCCTGGGCCAGCTAAACAACAATGACAACTGCAACAAAAAATAGCCGGTCATTGTGGCCGGTGCCTGTAGATACAGCTAATCGGGAGGCTGAGGCAAGAGAATTGCTTAAGCCCAAGAGTTAGAGGTTGCTGTGAGCTGTGACGCCACAGCTCTCTACCAAGAGCGACATAGTGAGACTGTCTCAAAGAAACAGTCTGCATTGTGAATAAGGACACAATATGTAAGGACTCTATCCTTTAACTTTAAAATGAGGGCTAGTGCAGAGATAAATTGAAATCAATGCGTAGAGAACTAATAGGTGAAAACAACTAAAGGGAAATGGACTCTACTCCAGAGAGAGATTCCAGGACAGGCTCTGTAACCACTGAATAAACGTCCTCCAGAGAGACTTTGCTCCCTCGGTTTGCGATGATCCTCTCACAACCAGGAGACAGCACTGTCACAACACCAGCAACCCAATTCTCTTTCTAACCTTGCCTAAACTGCCTGTGCACAGGGGAACCTCCTGAAAAGTATTTAATGTGTTTTACTTTCTGTTTCTTATTTGGAGCTCAGTAATAAACTTTGAAACCAAAGAAATAGCAAACAAACAAGCTTTTCTTTCAATGGCCTTTCTGAAAGGAAGATGCAGATGAAATACATTAAGTACATAGATAAAAGAATCAGGAAAATGCTATTAATAAATCAAGTCCTCAAAACGACGAAATGTGAAACACTACAGCCATGCCCTTGGGGGCCATGCCTTATTCATTTCAAGCCTTTTAAAAATGAGATCATTCTTTTAACAAGATTCTTTGGGTACATATTTTAAGGAACTGAGGCAGTTCAACCTTCTAAATAATTTTATTTAGTGATATGCCATTGTATAACAAGTTCCATTCATGGGGTTCTGACTAAAATTTAATACTCATCTTAAAAACTCGAAGAATCAAATGTTAATGATTATAGCAGCTTCAATTAGCTTAAATATAACTGTCTCTTTGACAAAGAAATGGAAGTTTAAGTGATCTTAAATCATGGTGCTCCATTTAATGTTGCATCAATTTTTTTGTCAAAACTTCAAATATTGGCAATGTTGCGATGAAAATGATACATTGATTCATTGCTACAGGCATGTCGGTCAATTCATGAATAAAGCAAAATAAAAATATGTAGCAAAAATGTTGTGAGGACAATTTTATCTTTTGACTAAGTACTTGCACTCACAAAATATACACAACATGTTATATATCCCATAAACTGGTCAATATTTACACAAATGGAAAATTATTTCATTTGTTAAATAAAAAATTGCAGAATAGATATTAATCTTCATCTTATTGTGTCTATAAAGTGTGGCTATGTATTAAATGTACAGGGACATTTTAAAAATTAATTAAATGAATAATTTATTAAATTTTCATAACTTAGCTGTTAATTGACATTTTAATTAAAAAGTAATAAAAGATCCAAAATTGACAAAAATACAGGTTAGATAGATGGCTCTGGCTATCAGGTGACAGGTTTTTAGTTTTCTTTTTTTCTTTTTTTTTTTTACATTCCCATATAATGTGTAACTCCATAGCCTTTAACCCTATGTCTTCCCAACTTCTAGTTTATTCCTGTTTTCTACACATTGCTAAAAACAAAGTGTTAATGACCAAGAATGTTTTCAGTATAAAATTTAAAATTTTAAAGTGCTTTGGAAATAAAAATACCTAATCAAATATTGATTAACAAAAACATTAGCTTGAAAAGAATAATTCAAGATTTCCAGAGAACACAGGCGTCTCTCCTTTGCAGAATGTTAGATACTGCCTGTGCATTAAGAAGAAAGTGCCATTTTCCCCTGTGGCTCCTAAAGTAAGTGAGACAAACTCCTTGCTTACAGTAGTTAATTAGAATTACCTGGTACTGTATGTTGATGAATCTTTATTCAGTCCCCTGGTTCTTAACAAATAAAAAATCCATTTCCCTAGGCTGACCCATTAATTGAAGTCATTCTTTGCTTTTGTTTTGATTTTCTTCTAATATATGCAATTTTATCACTGTAAATTTTAATTTCCCAAATGGCAAAACATTTCAGAATATCTCTAAGGCTCTGAGAACTCCAACTCAGCCACAGAGGTATTGGGCATGAGGCCACATTTGCCTCTGAAGTCTATCAAGGCCCTTCCAATTAGCCTTTTGCCACATGACTCACCACCAACTTTAAGAGATTTAAGGTTGCTAATCCCCCATCAGCAATTCTATTATTAAGACGATTGGGTTTGGAGACTGTAGATAAATAAGGTAGAAAGTACAAGTCACACTTCAGATTGTGTTTATTGGAGGTGAATTTGGACTACTTGGTGGATTATGCTGGAGTTAAAGAGTTAAGCTTTTTAGAATTTTTTGCTCAACTTTATTGTACCTCTCCATCTTCATTCTTCTCCATTTTGTCCATATGAAAAATAGAAGTAGAAATACCTTGTAGTAGCAACTTCATCCTAGGAACATTTGATGGATAATTTGTTAAAGAAGATGTTCTATTTTTTCTGGGCCAAGGTAAAACACAAATGCAGGTGAATTCACATATTCCATCATTGGGTCTGATTACCTTCTTACAGCCTTTCTCTACTATTTGAATTCAGAGATTTGTGATTCCTTGTATAAACCATTTGCCATGGACTGCTGCAATTTGTGAATTATTTATTTATTCATTATAATTTTACTTGCAATGGCAAATTATACAGCAAGTACTAATCTCTCTTGAATACCAAACTAAAAATATGACATAATAACAAAGTATTTGTGCAAAGAGCTCTAGAGATAGAAAGTGATTATTTTCCTTTCTTACTGGAATATAGCTTTGTCTAGCCAAGGCCCAAATTATTCAGTGTTCTTGCAGTTTTGTTGAAACTAAGCCAATATCTGAACTGGGAACACTTACCTTTGTTTCTACAAAACCTAAAATAAACAAGTTTTCTATGGTCCCTTGAAAGCCAGTTACATTGCTCATATTTTATTCCTTCAAAGGAATTTGAAATAGCTCTGCCTTTTTAAAATTCTCAATATTTATTCCTATTCCTAAAAAAATCATAAATAAGCCACTTTACTAAGAAAGGGAAATAGTGCTTTCACGGCAGAGTTATTGAATTGGTATACTATGCATTTTCCATTTATTAGTTTAATTTTGTTGTCAGTTCTTCTACAGTAAGATTACATTTCCCACGGGTTCACATGAGATTTTACAATATTTTTTAGTTTCTTTAGTACTAAGTATTTTCTTCTTATTAGATATTTATTTAAAGTTTTCACCATACCCATTCGATCTGAATAAATTGGTTGAATATATGCTTTCTCTTTATAACCAAGCTCAGCTTTTGATGATTTATTTGCATCAGATTTTTATGGAATGTCAAAGAGATAATTTAGAAAGTGATCTTGTTTTGCTTTTTCTGATCTTTTGTAGCTGGATAAAGTAAAAGGTAAAAAGAGGGACAATTGGATGTAATTCACATCTACTAGTCACTATCCTTCTTTAAACAAATGCTGAAATAAGGATTGTTTAAAAAATAAGATAGACGCTTACCTCACTATTAGCTTAAAAACTATAATTTCAAAATCACTGGATTTTGCTCCTTTTTGTGCAATAGGGAGATGTGGAAAGCCAGATGTTGATCTTCCTATGTTAGGAACCTAAAGAATTCTTAAGTCTGAATTAGAATTTCTTCTATCATATAAGGTCTTCCCTTCACTGTAATGGCAAATTATTGCTCATTTACATTGGTACCTTTCCCTAAAACATGATGGACCTCCCTTCTGGGAGGATGAAATGCACCCATTTTGTTAAAGCAGGACATGGCCACGTGATTTGGTTTTCCCAGATGACAGCAATATTCCAGATGGAACCCACTCCATTAGCTGGATCCTACGATGAAGGTGACATGGAACAGAAGCCGATCCATGTTACATACACATAATAAGTTGAAATAATACTTTATTCGCACAAAAAGTGAGGGCTAGAGGATTAATTGTTACTGCACAATAAGCTAATGCCTCATAACTGATGTAATTACTAATTTTGGGATACTTAGAGAAACCAGGCTGAAAGAGAAGCTCTTATTACTACAAACAAACAAACAAATAAACAAAAAACAATAAGTGAGACTACAAGAAACAAGAAGCTCAATTCAGTTGACCCAGGTCTTGTAAGGGACTAAGAGAGTTATGCAAAGGGTTAAAGAGATTTGTATCCTTGTTATGGTATTTATAACCTGATAAAAGATTAAAATAAACTCAAAGGAAATAAGGCAGAGAAATCTTAAAGCCCAGAGTGCCGAGGATTCAGTGAGGCTAGAATAGGAGTCTGTGAATTGCGTTTAAGACAGTTACTCTAGAAGGAGAATCTGTATGCTATTTAGGGAGGGAAAGAAGTTCATATCTAGATAAGCAAAGCCAAAGTATGAAAAAATGGGGGAGGGTGTAATGAGAAAATAAATATTGGATCAAGAGGTGAGGATGATAAGGCACATGGAGAGAATTAGATTTGATATGGCTCCAAGTACAGGATTCGGTACTAATGACTATGAGTCAGAACATGGTTAGAGCCTAGAAGGGCTACCAGTACAGTTGAGGAATCTTCTCAAAAACTGCAGTGATGTGAGCAGTGCTCTCTTGAGAGTCTGTAGTCTTAGCACCTACTGGTTAAAAGTTTCCCCAGGATGAATGCAAAGAGTCAAACATAGTACCTGAATCTTGAATCAAACACTTCATGACAGTAAGGTACATATTATTGGCAAAGGCGCATGATGCCCATAGTCTCCAATTTACTCTTGGGTTCACAGATCACTGCCTTACCTAGGAATTCTACTTCCAGCAACTATAAGTTTGTGTTGTGAAATATTCAGTCAATCACATGGGACTGTAACATAAGACTATGTGTAAGTCTTTGGTGCTCATAACAATAGAAAAGACCAACAAGTAAACCAGATCTGGCCACTTCAGTTCTAAATATCTCATCCCATCCTCACAGCAACCAATTTAAGGAGGTACTATTTTCATGTTCATTTTGCAAATGAGGGAACTGAATCTCCAAGAGGTAAAGTAACATACTTGACACTCTCTCTGTTTTAGTCCTGATGCTTTGACTAAGCCATGTGCTTTTCAGCATCTGATTTAAAAAGGAAAGATCCAACTTGTGATGTTCTATAATTAACAAATAAAAGTTATCTTTGACAAAAATTCTATATGCTAAAAATGGTGGGGACAGTCATAGAATCCAAATGATCCAGGTTCAGAGCTTATGCTTTTTAATCAATGGCTGATCTTCAACCCACATTATTATTTAAACCTATTTAGTGATGGATTTCTTTGTGATTCAACAACAATTATGGTCAAAGTGGGAAAATTTGTTTCAGATATTTCTCATAGAGCCTTTCTCATTAAGCCAATAACCTTAATATTGTCCTTTTATGCATTATTTGGCCAAGGGAGATGTGATCTGATTGCGTAAAGAGTCGTGTCCTTTCTGAGTAGAGAATACCTGTCCAGTGTTCAAAATAATCCAAAGGATTATATTAAATTTAATTAAGGCCACATGAAATTTTTAGGCTCTCTCTCTTTGAAAGAAGTCAAGACCAGAGAAAGGTCACCCAAATTATTTGGGGGGAAAGGTATTTCTTCTCCTTCCCTAATTTTTCTAGTTAGCTGACAACCATTCAGGTGCCATCTCTGAATAATCTGTGAAAATATGCCCCTTCTTGGCTTTCTGTGAGCAGATGAGGCCAGATTCTATTTGACCCTTCCTCATTATTCAATGGCAAGGCACCTCTCAGGTCAGCAGTCAGCAGCAATCTGAGGAGTAGGGGTGAATGGCCGGGCCATTACCACTGATAAGCCTTTCACCAAAGACAGCTCACACTGAGAGGAGAGAGCAAGACTCCAGCTGGCCACGAAGTGGATTTCGGACAAAAACTCGTTACTCTCCAAAATCTACCTCAAAGCCCAGAGACTTATCTTGAGGAGGCTAGAGTGAAGTTCTCGTAATTATCAATGACACTGTCTGCCTTCCTCTTCTTTCTCATCTAATCTCTTCAATTCATCTTTTTGAAGTAAGGACAGCTTGATAAACTGTCCTAGAGAAAGCTTCATTATGAAAAATTATCTCTGATGTGTAATCCATAGTGTAGAGATTACCGGGAAAGGAAAATAAAAGAGCCCGGCAGTGAGGTCTGTCGACAGTCACACCCTGCGGGGAGGCTCCGTTATCTCACGAGCCATCCAGGAGGTCCAGATATGAACCACAGTTTTTTAAAAACACAAATATGTGGATTGGGAGAAAGGGAAAAAGGGAGGACGTTTTTTTCCCCAGCCTGATGCTAATCCTTTGTAATAAAGCAGGGAGATGCGTGTAATTTTCATAACTGATGGGAAGCTTTATCATTCTTAGCAAGAGAAAAGCCCCTCTCATCTACCTTTCTAAGGCTGCTGGAGAAGTAAGATTATATAATCCCCGCAATAACTTCTGTGCCCCTCACTTTTGCTAAATTTTCACAGCGAGGGTTAATCAATATTCCAAAGTGTTGAAAGTAGAAGGGTTTTCTGGGATTGGAAATAGGATTCAGAATCTTTCTCTCAAGATTCAGAAGAAACATATATTTCTACCCGTCAGTAATTGTTACTCCAGTGACATCCTTTCAGCTGCAGAACCGCCCTTTCAGGGGAAACCACTTGGACGACCAACCTACCCACTTAGGTGATCCTATTACGGAAAAAATCCGCAAGGCACCCAACAAAGAGAGGGACCCAGGCCGGCCCTCTGCTGTCTGGTTAATTCAGAAAACGTTACCCTGCCACTGGAAGTACCTGCTGACCCCAGAGTCCCCTACAAGGCTTCAGAGGCATTCAGAACTGTCCAAAGGTTCAGGGAAGATTGGAAGATAGTCAAGGGAAAATAAAGAGTTCATCTAGCTGCTTCTCTACAGTTAGGGAGGAAGATCTTCTACCCCACCTCAAAGAAGAGCATTACCTATCTGTAGCAACTTAAATACACCCAAATGTATTAAGTTTTCATGAAACAGAAGGGGACACTTCCAAACGTTTGTTCTGTGGCTACTGACTGTCTAGCACTGTAAGTCAAATGCCCCCCCCACACACACACACTGCCCATGAGGCCACAGCATTGGCACCAAGAACTTCCAGAGATCCTGGAGAGAACTGTGAATGAAGACGTTCCAGGTTTGATTTCTTTATCCGGCTCTGCGCTAAGGGTAATTGCAATACATACAAGCAGGCTGAAATATGGTTTGAACACACACACACAGAAAACAGCAAAGAGTTTAATGGATGTGGGCAATATCCTCAACAGCCTTCTTGTAAACATCTTAAATTGCTTCTACTACATCCTCGGCTGCTAAAAGGAAGAGTCGCAGGAGCCTTTAGGCTATCTAGACTGCGTGACCACAGGGTGATTCTCCGTTTGCCACTTCTGAAGAGCATCTGTGGGTGTGGAGTAGTATTACAACTTTTGAGAAAAACTTGAAAAGCAACTGCTGCCCAAAACAGAAAACAGATTTTTGTCCTATGCAAAACCATGCCAAGATGCAGTGAAAAGCAAAAGAGACTTCCAATATGGTTGGAAATACTTGTGGAAATAAATTTAAAGATGTGTGGGTCCTTGTGGTAATTACTAAGAAAAACAAGCCAAGATGAATATATCTGGAGTGGTCACACATCTAGCTGTCTGTCTGTCTGTCTGTCTGTCTATCTATCTATCTATCTATCTATCTATCTATCTATCTATCTATCTAGAGCAGGTTCATGCTAATTACCCTGGTTGATCTTGAATTCCTGGCCTCAAGTGATCCTTCTACCTTGGCCTCCCAAAGTGCTGAAATTACCCATGTAAGCCATCACATCCAGCCCTCTTGACGTTAGACAGGTCTCCGTCCTCATGGAGACTCATTATCTTTGTTCTTATATAAAACGAGGATACTGACAATATTCCCCCAACTTATTTCATGGCATCGTCATCAGACTTGAACAAGATGCTGTGAAAACACCTTACAAATGGTAATATTGGGTACACCAGGTAGTAAACCTATTTGGCATTACCTAATTGATATGTGAACATATGAACATTTGCCTTTTCTCAAAGTGCAAGTTCTTAGAAGACAGCTTGCTGTTCTGGGTCATCTGAGAAGAACTTCAATTCAGGATAGCTACCCAAAGACAAGGTAGCAAGTAGTCTGGTAAACCATATGAGTTCCTGTGTGGCCATCACAAGAAGTCTCTTTCTTTGCACCCTCAGCAATAAACTCAAGAGTTTGTCAAAAAGCATTTACTCTAACAAAATAAATTCAAATGCTCCCCCATTTTTTCCATTTGCTTTTTCCTATAGTCTTCTTTCTGTTGACTCATACAGTCCATGCCTTGTTAGTTACTCAATGTTTTCTAATTATGTTACAGTGCAATGGGCTATATGAAACATATTTGAATATGTATGGCTTTGTAGAATAGAGAAAGCATAGGGACAGGACCTAACAGGACTAAACACAACGTAAACATTTCATCTTCTTCTTTTTTTTTAAATTGGTATCCTCTTTAATTTTTTACTTTTATTTATTTTTTGTGTGTGCCCAGAGGTCAGTGGCAAGGTTTAGAGGTAATAGACCTTATAGGGCCTTATAGGACAATATACAGGCTTGAGATTTTTTTGTTTCTGTTTTATTGAGGCTGTTGCAGCTTCCTTAGAGAACTCCTTGGAGCCTCACCTCCCTCCTTGAGCCTTCTTAGAGTCTCACCTTCCCCCTTGAGGCTTCTCTGTTTTCCCCCAAACAACAATTGATCTTGCTTTTTTAAAAATGTTCTTATCACTTTGTCTCCAATTTCATCATGGTCCTGAAGTCAATCTAATGCTCCGTGTTGACTTTAGGAGCTGCTGCTCTGATGCCCTCCTCTGTCTCTGCTCTGCAATATGCTGGCCTTAGCTTAACGCATAGTAATTGCTCAACAGTTATTGATTAATAAGTAAATGAATATGTGAATAAAAATATAAATGCATGGCTTTGTGTGTGTGTGCTTTGCTTTTACTTTTACACGGGGAACTCAGGGTTACTACATATCAGGGATAAGCAAATGATAAAAACCCTACCTTAGGCTTGTGATTTGCAGAACTATCATAGTCAGTTCTCATTAAAGGGTGCAGGCCTGGGGGGCTGTGAGCACCCGCCCCCGCCACATCCAACTGCCAAGCTCTGAAGACAGAGTGTGTAGACACTACAGAGTGTGTAGTGAAGAGAAAAGGAGGTTAATGTGGTTGGTGTAAAGCATGAGATTCTGCTCCGCCAGACTCTCAGAAACCTTGAACAGTCACATATTTAGGTATCCGACGTTCTTATTCACTCGCAACATGACCCTGAGATTCTTTCCCTTTCCTTTTCCTCTTGCATCTAGCCCCAACTCCGTAAACGTGTTCCTTTGGTTCTGCTGTGGCTGTGGCCCTTGTTAAAAACGATTTTTTACTTTAATTATTGAACCCTCAGCACAGAAGGTTCGCCACTGTCTGGTTCTCATGACCAAGGTCTTGCAGCCTGACTGCCCTGCGTGTCCTGAGGCAGGGTTTGGTGAATGCTCGGTCCGGAGCAGTTTCATATGCTACTTTATGATCAAACCTACTGTTTTTCCACCGCACTTTTTTGGGTGAATATAACTGAAGCAGGATTTTATACACGTTTAAGAGGAATAGAAAATATATAACATCCACGTGTGTGTGTATGTCCTCCACGAGGAGGCCTGGTAGGGATTCCCAGGCTACCCCAAACACAGCACAGTGACTCTGGAGCTGGGATTTCCTGTACCAGCTTGTTGCTCAAATTATTTTCTATACTTTTTTTCTACTTTAATTACCTGTGCTAACCTTCCAATCACTTTACCTTGGGAAGAGAGAGTGGTTTTATTCACTTATATTTTGCAGACTACTTGTTTTCAACTGTCTGTATCTACTTACATATTCGCTGAGATTTCCCTGAATTACCAGCTATGCTCTGCACATTCCTTTTTCTGCAACTCTGTGCAGTAAGAGTCCCTTCCATGATTTTAAAATCACCTAACACCATTCTCTTAGTCTTTTTTTTACATTTACTATACAGTTCTGCCCTCCTTTCTCCTCCTCCCCAACAGAGAACTTCTGCCTACTGAAAAAGGTCTTTTTCAGGCGAAGATGGAGAGAATTTGGTGTGAGGGGATGACAGGCATGACAATTATAACAGCCACTGAATGGTCACTTTCCACATTATCAAACTGGAAGCTGGTGGGCCCATAAAGGCTCTTTTTTTTTTTTTTTTCGTGGTATTTCTAAAACGCCTGATGCTGTCACCACTGACAACATTGCTTTTTTTTTTCTAGTGTATCATTAGCCACTTTGTTAAATGGTCATCTTGGCTTTGTTTTTGAACAAATATGAATTTCCTAGCCCCTCTTTTCTTACTGGGACTCTGCCAGTCTTCTCTGGAAATCTTGCATAATTTTGAGAAAGGATCACAGATCAGGGGTGCAGCAAACTGGGCACAGTCACGCACTCGCTCCCCAGAGCAGGGCTTCCCTGGAACTCAGCTCAGACCCGGGAACTATTGTGAAATTGAACTGAGGTTTGGAGTCCTACTACCAATGAATTACGCAGGCTTCCGAGAGGGCTCTTCGCTTCTCTTGGTTATCTATAAAATAAGGATAATTAGTTTCTATTGTCCTCCCTTGCAGGGATACCATGGAAATTAATGACCTAATATCTTCAATTTGCTTCACCCCTATGGCACAAAGGTATGGACAGAGTACAAAGAATAACTGTGACCATTTTGTTTCTGAAGACTGACTTTTTTTTTTTAATCTTTGCACAGTGAAAAACTAGTTAATTCTCCTGACATGGAATAGAGTACTTCTGTCTGCCATGGTCTGATTCATGCCAGAGACTATTTCAGTGAGAAGAAATTAACCACAAACTCTTGCTCTCTCTCTCTCTCTCTCACACACACACACACACACACACGCACACACATCTCTTTCTACTCCTCATGTTCATTTTCTTTTTATCATGGTTGTTATTGAAAAGCCTGCAGAATTACATCTCATTCTGCTTTCTAAACATAGTCTTTTTCTCTCTGTTGTTCACAAAACCCACTGCTCAGAGGGCACAGCTGACACGGGGGACCGGGCAAGGGAGGTGGGGAACACAGGCTCACCAGACTCTGTGGCAGCAGTGGAGGGGGCAGGCGTGGGCAGAGCAGGTGCGTGAAGTCAGGCGGCCTCCAATAGAACTGTGTGAGCTGGCAACCAGATGGGCCCAGGACTTACTCTGAGCAGCTTATGGATGCGCTGTGTCGTGAGTTAGGTGGTGGCCATCCTGATAGAAATGTACTAGTCTTTACCGATTTGGATTTAGTAGATACTATGCTGGAAAATTCTACAAACTGTGAAGGGACTCACAAAAGAATAATTGTGACAATTATGAAAATCAAGCATTTTGTCAATAGAGAAAAGATTGAAGAATTTTAAAATATATGCATCTTAGCTAAATGTCAGTAGGATCACAAGGTGAAGATTATCATAGTTTACCAATACTGAAAGCACAAATAGAAGTGAATGAGTGTTTTGTCAAGAATGACGAAAGAGTACAATATTTAAAAAAGGCAAGGCTGGGGTGGTGCCTGTGGCTCAAAGGAGTAGGGCGTCGGCCCCATATGCTGGAGGTGGTGGGTTCAAACCCAGACCTGGCCAAAAAAATACTGCAAAAAAAAGGCAAGGCTGGGGTTGTGCCTGCCTGTGGCTCAAAGGAGTAGAGTGCCGGCCCCATATGCTGGAGGAGGCAGGTTCAAACCCAGCCCTGGCCAAAAAAAAAAAAAAAAAAATGCAAAAAAGAAAGGCAAGGTTGGGAAAAGTTGGGCATTTGGTTAGAAAGGGGAGTTTCAGAGGAATGGCCATGGAACAATTACCTAAATGTTAACAAACAGCACTGACAGAACAATGAAAATTAGAGCTTTTTGGAAATTAATTAAATTGTAAATTAACTAAATTAAATTAGTAAGTAACTGCCATTCTTTTTGTTACTATGTCTCATTATTGACTGTTATTTTGTTTTCCATGGCTCCTAATGAGTTCTATGGAATCTAAGCTATGACCAATTGGCCTAAGAAAAGTCACATAGTTTTTCACAATTAAACGGTTTGGCACTGCCTTTATCAGAGGATGGATCTGTGTCCTCAAAGTTGGCAGCCAGATTTAGGGTTTAGAGAAGTTGCCTGTGTCACTTGGTCAAGCAGCTCATATGCCTTTCCACCATAAGCCCATAAATTTCCTTGGTAGGAGATGATGAGCCAGCATGGGCTTAGGCAATTTCCCTCTCATGGCACAGTAGCTCACATGAGCTTCCTCTGGGCCCACACTATCCAGGGGGGTGTGGTGGACTGTCCCAGGCAGCTGCCAGACTCTCAGGTCTGTGTCACGGGCTAAAAACACTAATCTTAGGAGTTTAAGGAACCTCCAATTTTGTTTTTTTTTTCAATATTTTTGACCTGATCTTTTATTTACTTTCTAAATTTTTTATTAAATAGGCAATAATTACACATATTCATGGAGTATACAGTGAGGTTTTGATACATATGATGCATTGTGATCACATCAGGGTTATTAGCATATCCATCATCACTAACATTTACCATTTGTGTGAGGAACATTCGATAGCCTCCTAGCAATTTAAAACTGTGTAATATATTATTGTTAATCTCCCAGTGGTACCCACACTGGAATTTATTCCTCCTATCTCTCTGTAATTTGGTATTCTTTAACAAATCTCTCCCTAATCCTCCTTTCTTTCTGCCCTTCCCAATCCTCTGTTCTACATTTTACTTCTAAGAGATCAACTTTTGTATTTCCACATATCAGTGAGAACATCTGGTGTTTAATTTGTTGTTCCTGGCTTACTTCACTTATGACAATATCCTCCAGTTTGATCTATGAGGCTACCAAGAACAGGGTTTCACTTTTTATGGCTCAATGGTATTTTGTGGTGTATCTATACCACCTGTGTTTTATCCTTCCCATGTTGAATATTAGGCTGATTTCATATGCTGGCTATTGTGAATAGTGTTGCAATAAAGATGAGTGTAGATGTTTCTTTGATATACTAATTTCCTTTCCTTTAGATAAATATTCAGTAGTAGGATTTCTTGATCAAAACTCCTAATTTTAGAAAGGGCAAACCTGCCCATCATATTCTCTGGATTAGTTTTGCTATGGCTATTAGTTTTTTGTTTTGTTTTCTTTTGTTTTGCTTTTTACCCAAGCAATCAAGCAAATATTCTCCAGGAAAAGACAGAAGACTTCATTATCTTAGAACTTCTATCTCAAATTCTATCTTAAAGAAGCACTAACTATGCCTTCCAAGGTTGTTTTTAATGCAAGGATCCTTCCAGTGGGTGAGAAGACACACAGAAATATCAGAAATATAGAGAATTCTCTCCAAACTAAAGCTACGTGGAATATAGAGAGACCTAGATTGAAATCTCGACTCCCATACTTACTTCAGAATCTTTGGCAATTTACATAGGTTCTCTCAATACCGCATTCCCCACCAGCAAATACACAAACTGTTTCATTGCAGAGTTGTACTTGTATATGTGTTTATTAATTCTACCAAATGCAATTTTAGTGACCATTTTTACGGATCTAAATTTTGTCAAGAATATTTTATTTATCATCAATTCTTCATCAATAACTGATGGTACTGTATTGAGTTTTAGCTGCTCTCAGTTATATTTTGTTCCTGTTCCATTTGTCGCCTAGTCTAATTTTCCTTGGGTCAAATTTTGCAGTTCCCATGCGATATTATTCATGAATCAATTTTCTTTTTCCTTCTCTTCTCTCCTCCTCCTGTTCTCCTCCCCTCCTCTTCCCTCCTCCTCCCTTTTCTTTTATCCCCCTCCTCTCTCCTCTGTTTTTGATTAAATCTTGCTCTACCACCCAGGCTACAGTGCCATGGCCTCAGCCTAGTTCACATCAACCTCGAACTCCTGGACTCAAGTGATCCTCCTTCCTCAGCCTCCTGCATAGCCAGGACAACAGGGATGTGCCACCACACCTGGCTGATTTTTATTTTATTTATCTTTTTAGTAGAGATGGGGTCTTGCTTTGCTCAAGGTGGTCTCAACTCCTGACTTCAAGTGATTCCCTTGTCAGCCTCCTGGAGTGCTGGGATTCCAGGCATGAGCCACCATGCCTGGCCCAGTTTTCAATTATAACAAACTTTACTATGTGAAATTTTAGTTTACATAATTTCTACAATTCTAATTTTTTCTAGGTCAGTTGTTGCACTTCTCAAATTTACCAAGTGTTACCTAACAAGCCACGGATCCAGATACACCATGGAATCAAACCATCTCTAGGTTCAAACCAATGGGATCAACGCTTTTTCTTTCAGTTAAGGATATAGACAGTAAATTGGATGAGAACAATAATATTGAAAATGATCTAACATGCCCTAGTCTACTAATAGGGGGTGAAGATATATTCAAGAATAAAGACAATTCCAACTCTCATGCCCGATCCCTGCTACTTTGGTCTGTTGAAGCATACAGTGTTCAGAAGTTCCTAATTCATTCAAAGCTTCTCAGTGACTGCTCAGATTCAGCCAGTTAGGAATTGAGCTCATTTTCAAAAACTCATCTAAACTATCTCTCCCTCGGCATCACTAAAATTCAAGGAGAGTCATAATGTCGTATAATACCATGGTCCCCAAAGAAAGGTTGGAATTTAGGAGATACAAACTAAAGAATAAAACAAACTTCTAATTAGTGATGGCAGACTGAACACACATTTATCTCCACTTCTTTCCAAAACTTCACTAAACTGACAAAAGGGCGGGGATATTTTAAAGGGATAAAAGACAAAAAAGAAAAGGAGAGGCAATGAGGATAATAAAATTTTGAAAATCACAAAGGAGAACTGATGGTGGTAATTGATAGGAACAGAGCTCAGAAAATCAGATTCTCAACTAAAGGAGTGGAAAGTGAAGAAACACAAAATTGCCCCACAGAAACAGCTCAAGTAGTCGAGTATTTGTAGCACCTGGGACCACTGGAGGTAAAAGTAGGGAGTTAAAACAGAATGATTCCGATTCCTCTCCCAATTATATTTAAGGAAAGCCTGTCCCAGCCCTATGCCGCTCCTCGCCCCCTCCTCCCCACTAAATGGGTAATTGATTCTCTGGAGAGGACGAAGCAAAGCGGCTATGTTGGGAAAATTCTGCACCGGTACAGTTCTTCCTGTCTTTCTTGGAAGATGTGAGTAGGAGCGTGCATGGGGTTATACAGCATGTGGTCTTTTTAAATCATTTCATAAGGATGCCAGACATGGACGCACATTGTGCTAGCTGCAGGTATGCTCAAGTGTGCTTGCGCAGACAAGCAGACGCCAAGCTACAGTCTGACAACAGTGAGTACAGAACCACGCACCCTTCCCTGCCCATCTTTCTTTCTGAAAGGTGCCATTCATTTCAGATATAAATCAACAAACAACTCGCACAGACCTGTCGTTGCTGTGATACTAACACTGTAAATTATTTACTGCATGTTAGGGAATTTGTCATAGAAATGAAACTGGAAGGGGGAAAGGTATACAGAAACAAAAATGCCCATATGTTAGGAAGCTACTGGTACATGTTTTTATTCTCGAACACGATCTGCAACAGGTAAAGAGCTCTGCAGTCAGGCATGAAAGCAAATGCTGAACCCACTTTTAACCTTCACAGTTTTTAATCTGCTCAGCTCAAAGATTTTAGAAAGCAGCGTTCATTAGATACAGCTCAGGGCACAACTGGAAATTTGAGAGTTTTCTGAATCTTCCATCTTGTAGGAGCCCACTAAGCCAGCCATAATTTGCTCAGGCCTGTCTTCCCCACATTCACACAGCATGCACAATGTAATCTAATGGGCTTTAACTCTGTCCCCAGACACTCTTATTTATTGTTACTAACTATTACAATACCTTCAGGTCAGTATCTCTGACAGTCCAATCTGATTTTGAATCTAGATTGAATATCCCATCTCTTCTTCCCTCTCCCATTCTTTCAGAAGCAGTATAAATTACTGACATTAGCAATGATAGCAAACAGAAATTCTCAATAGCAAAGGTAGATTTTAGTTGTCACGGAAGCGGATTTAATCTTTGTATAGGAATGCTCACACGAAACATAATCTCTTTGTGTGATAACACTGGTACCAGTGCTGGGAGTGCCCAATTCCCCAGCACGACTTTCTCGGGAATCTTGCAGAACTGTCTCCCTGTCTGCTATTAACTGGTTTCTGAAAGTGCAATATGGACAAATCAACACTTATCTCTACCGATGGCCATGCCTCAGTGCCCCAAAGTGTTACCCGGTGACAAAGAAGACAAATTGCATGTGTCATTGCAGAACAGGGGCCTGGGGTCCTATTCCAACCCCAGATCTACCACTTACTAGAGAGACATTATGCAAGTTGTGTAACTTTCCCCAGCCTCAGTTTCCTCAACTTGGAAATGAGAGATTAGAATTTACCTCATGGAGTTAGTGTGAGGAGTAAAGGATATCATGGACACACACAGTGCCGAAAAATGCATACACATTTTAAGAAAGGAAAATACTGTTAAAAAATGTAATAATACACGCTGATAATATGTGTTATCTTGTACATTTTCTTGTATCTCTTGTCATTGCAGAAGTCAAATGTCATGTATTACCATTTTAATACAGTCTTTTTCTTTCTTAAAATGTGCACACATTTTTGTCCCCCTCTGTGTATATGTGTGTGTGTATATGCCTGTGTGTGTGTATTATAAAATATCAAAAGACACTGATCCAGAAATGCTTAGTGGGTACTTAATACCTATTACTTACTGTTATTAGAGAATAGCTTTACTGTTAGATCTTTTTCTGTTGAGTTATTATTGTAGAATTACCATGTTTGATAGAAAAGTGCAGAAATCATTCAAAATAGAGTAGTAAAAAAGTTCAAATTCTTTCTACGGGAACTTAGCAACCCACAATAAGAAAGAATATATTCAAAACACATGTCTTCTTTCTTCCTAACTCCTTGGATGGAGAAGTCTGGCTTTCTTCAGAGAATGGCCTTCGCAGGCCATGTTGCCATATGAACCATTTTGTCTTGCCAACTGCAGACAGAAATTTCTCCTTTAAACGTGGCCTTTCATCAGAACCTGTGCCAAGCCAGGCATCTTCCTGGCAGAAAGTATCTCACAAGCTCCATTTTCATCTTTCAATGTCAAGTTCATTTTAAAAATCAGCCTTTCGCAAAGTATCTCCAGGGGCTGCTTGCCACCTCTACTGAAGGCTGTCTTTGTACAGTGTTTCTTTATTTTCTTCTTTACCAAAAATTCCTCTTCCCCTAGAGACATGCCTCTTTGCAGCTGACCCAAGATAGAACCAGAGATTCAATGTAATACAGAACTTCTCTTCATCCATTGCTGCCCTTCTGGCCTCTTGAGTTTTGGCAAAAGAAACAGAAAGAAAATGAGGATATGATGAAGATAAAAGAGGACATCCCATTAAGGAGTCAGGAATTGATTTTTTTTGTTGACTCCCAGAAAGCCATGATGAAGCATGAGGGTAGAGATTACTGACTCCCTTCATTACTGAGATGTTTCTCTCAACGCTATGTCACTGAGAGAGTGTTGCATAAAGCCAGGAACCATGAACACAGCAAGGGAACATGCTTTTATGGCTAAGCATATAACTCATAAATTTGGCTGGTAAATGAACATAAAAATTCAAATATTTGAGGAAAATGAGAGGAGGTTCAAGAACAGATATTTCTAAGGCTACATCTGCTCATTACGGAGCAGTCCATCTCTGGATGGGCCTTACACAGATGACGTAAAAGAACACACAGACGTGGACTTGTTCAGAATACTCAAGACTGGAGGTATCAAACGAGTGAGACAGATGGAGCCCATTCACTGATATTCCCATTCATGGCCCAAAGAAACCACCAGCTAGAGATTCCTAGACTGTTTACTTTTAATTTGCTTGATTTAAAGCAAAGTCAGTATTAAATTTTGTAGAACATAAAACTTATACATTTGGATAAAGGGATTTGTATGAAGATTAGTTAAATATTAGAAATATAATGTCAAAAGGTTCCTTCCACGTGTTAGAAAAGGGGCCATAAAAATGAGAGGCTTATGCTTTATTAGCCTGTCAATGAATCCACCTCTGGTTAAAAGTGATCAATGACAAGCACATTTTGTGGTTTGAATGTTTCCTTTTGTGTGGTTGAAAGTTATTGACGATGAACGTGACTTGCTGTTTGGATGCTTTATTTGGGCACCATACTCATCATGTCTTACTATAACTCCCTTGGTTGAACTGGGGCTAAAACAAATCAAACTGTCAAAACTGGATTTGGAGATTTGCCGTGAAAACTTTAATATAGGAAAGATATTTTAGTTTTCTAATCTATTTTGCCATATGAAATGACATTTTAAAAAGTAATTTTTAATTAAAAAACCATAATTAATACAAAATAAATGTAAAGAACAAAAGGATACAGCATCATCTGTCAATACCATGTTATTGTAGTTCCGTATAGACTTTTTCAAAGGCCTGAGGGTGTATGTGTGAGTGTGTGTGTGTTTGATCCAAATTATCCAAACTATATTCACAGCACAATCATTCTCTCAGATGTTGCCTTAGTTTTGTAGAAGATTAAGGGGCCGAGTTTTCTTATCTTTATTTATCATTTATGTATGTATTTGTTTGCTATGGATGGCCTAGGAGGAACTTCATTCTATAATCAAGCTCAACATTAAAGTTTTGTGGTTTTAATATGGAAATAACATAGCTGATAATTTTGCAAATCAAATTGCTATGGAAGAACTATATTAAGATGTGTATGTTGAGTATTGTAACACAAATTAACTCCCTGAAATAGGAAGAAAAACTTTCCCTAAGGCCCAGGAAACCCCTGACTAGATGACCATCCAGCTTCTGGAATGGGGTTCTGATCTCTAATTCCCATTCCTGTTATTTATCATCTCTCATTCAGAGGGAGCATAAAGAGTGACTAACTTTTACATTAAAAAAATAGTTTTAATGTACCCAAACAAATGCTCCAGAGACAGTAAAAGCTTTTTTGGGTGACTGCCATGCTGCTATTTTCCACATAATATGTTTCAGAGATAATATTCATTCTTTTTTTCTGTATTTGTATGGGGAAAAAAGGCTGCAGATTATCTTTTTACAGTATACGAATTCCATTGACTTTTTTTCCTATTTCTTTTTTAAAGTCCAAGTACTTCCGAGAGTTATTATTTTTTAGAAGCAGAATGGTGTGGCAAAGAGAGCGTGTATTACATGTAAGGAAGTCTGGATTCTTATCCTATTCTCCATTGCTAGGCTTTTCTTTCTCTTTTTTAAAAGAGGAAGATTATTCTTCTATAATGTTGAAGATTCCCTTCCAGCTTTAACAGTGTATAATTTGTTGATAGGTTTATTGTGTCGCTCTTTTCTTGGTGGTTTTGAAGTATTATCTTGGCAACCATTATATCCAATTGCTTCTCTTTGTCCAATCATCACTGCTGAATTCAGCATTTCTCATTTGGCTCAAGCCCATAGGGAGGACATCTGAGAGCTCCCATATCCTATATGCTTTCTTCAGCCATGCCAGTGAAAGATTTTTGTAAGAAGTTTTCCTATTCTGTAAACATCCTAGGTATTTTTGATACCAATAAAGACATGAGTTAAAGTCCATTTTCATTCATTCAACACTTTTTTTTAGCACCTACCATATACTAGGAATCCTTGTAGACAGCAGGGATACAGTAATGAACAACAGAGGCAAGACTCCTCTGCTCAGATATCTTAGAGTTTAGTGAGGGAGATAGACATTGACCAAATCATAAAAATCAATGTGAAAATGCAAGTGACAAGTGCTGGCAAAGTAAATATATGTTGTTCTGAAAATTGACAACTTTCATTTTACCTGCTTGGGGGGGATCAAAGAAGTCTTACCAAGAAATTAATGCTTAACTCAAGATCTAAAGGGTATCCTAGAGGAAAAAGCAAAAAAAAGAGAAGGAAAAGAAACTAGGGTAGAAAGCCTACCACTTGCAAATGCTCCCCCACCCATGGCAACAAGAAAAGTGAGTACATGGAGCTGAAGAAGGTGGCCCTGGCTGGATCCCAGGAAGCAGGAAGAGACTGACAGGAGATGGGACTGGAGATGTTAGCAGTGGCTTGACTAGCCAAGGTTCTTTTGTCCCAGTTAAGAAGTTTCATCTTTGTATTAAGAGCAAAGGAAAGTCATGGATGGGACAACAGGAACGTGATTATATTTACTTATCAATCAGCATTCACTGGAGAAAGGAAAGAGTTGAGGTAAATTTTTGTCCAAAGTTAGACCACACAAAGCATTGAACAGTGCCATAATAGTTTTGTGGTTATTCTAGATTCTTCTCTGACTGATCAGCTAACCTTCCCTGAATGTCACCCTTCTATAGAGTATATCATGGACTTACGCTAGAAGAGCCTCGAGAGGATAATAGACAGTTGATTGTTCTCTTGTTTATTTCTGCATTATTTATATTATTGAAGTGGATTTAGACATCTGAAGGACAGTGTTAAGTCCCACAGGAATCCCACAGAGTCAACTCACAGCTCTGCTAGACGAAAGATAATACGCCTGTCTGTTTTCTAGAACCACCTCTTCAATGAGACTGCCAGGTGCTGGACAATATGCCCAAAGGGGACTGGAAACCCCCAAATGATTCTGATAATTCTTCTTCCAGCCTTGTAATAATTCTGCATTTTCTCCCATTTTTTAATTAAAAACACATATCTTCTTTACTAAGAAACTACATAATTTCCGTGCGATATTCCAACTTTTGCTAAACAGCACCTCACCATCACATCACCATCCTCCAAAAAATAACTCTCCACCACACCCAGCATCAGAAAGCCCATAAGTCTCTTAGCTCAGAATGCCCCCTGGTTCTCATGTACTGTTAGGGAATCTCAGGCAGGATCCCTGGTCCTCACCTTCCTCCCACCCTGTACTGTGGTGATGCCCACTGAGTGGAAGAAGGCAGCGCTAGATGGACATGGCTTCAGTTTTCTCAATCCCTGTATCCTAAGGCAACACCAACAGAAACTTCTACAAGGTGATGTTCATTAACATTATTAGTTTTCAGATACCGAAAGTCACAAGACTAAGAGCTCTCATTCAGGTTAATGGATAAAATATATGTTTAAGACACATCAGACTCCCAATACATATCCAAGAGAAACATTTTTCACAGCCAGATGCAATGGCTCACACCTTTAATCTCAACACTCTGGGAGGTTGAGGCATGTGGATCACTTGAGACCAGTCTGAGAAAGAATGAGACCTGATATCTACTAAAAGTAGAGAAAACTAACTGGGCTTTGTGGTGGGCACCTATAGTTCCAGCTACTTGGGAGGCTGAGGCAAGAGGATCTCTTGAACCCAACAAGTTTAAGGTTGCTGTGAGCTAGGCCAATGCCAGGGCACTCTACCTTGGGCAACAGAGCGAGACTCTATCTCAAAAAAAAGAAAGAAAGACAGAAGAAAAAAGAAGAAACTTTATTCACCTTGTCGTTTGACCGAGCCTGCTTGTTGACTTGTCAGGCTGGCACTGCTTGACTTGATAGTGGGAGGGCTGGCCTGAGCACAGGAGAGAGAGCTGAGGAAGGGAAGACAAGCAGGGGATGGTAGGCAGTCGGCTTCTGGCCGCCACAGAGCTCCAGAGCCTGGCCAATAGTAAGGTTTAAGATGACCCTTTTGTGCCCCACAAGATCAGAAATTGTCAATTGTAGGTGAAATTGTTCCCTAATGAAGTACAGTCTGACAATAGAAGAGAGTTTCCAGAAGTTATCTAAGTTATCTGAGTGGCTTCCAAAGGCTGCAGTGATTGTTACACGCATTAAAATACACAGCTAATAACAAGAAACATGCATGGAGATTTGATTACTCTCTGCATAGACACATTTTTTTTTTCTTTTGGAAAAAAGTATTAGGCTACAGGAGAGCACATGACGCGTCTTCCTGTTGCTACTACCCTTCTGCTATTCCTTCAGATTAGGTTAAACGGGTTTTATTGGTTTATGGGTAGCCTACACATCACATCCATCATCTTTTTTCTCTTATTATTCTTTCCTCTCTTTAAGATTTTTATTAAAATGAGAAAATAATGGTTACTAACTGTGATTATTAGCTTGCAGAGGCTAGCTTACAAAACAGATTGTTAGTGCCAAAAACACAGGCCTAGGAATTCTGTCATCTGTCTCTGATGTGGCATGCCAGTTCTCAGGGAATGGCTTATTCTAAATAGTGTTTGCTGCTATTCATAAATATATAATGACAGTGATCCTTAAGTAAACTTCATCCAAATCACTCAGTCCTGCACTAGCAATGACTGTACACTCAGTAAAGAGCAATGAGAAGCAGCTGCTCTATACAGATGATGGGATTAGCTATTACTCATCTGCGGCACCACTAGCCCTCCACAGCTAAAGGCCAGTCTCCAGAACTGGGAAGGGCTAATTCACTGCTGCGGAAGTTCTAAATTTCCAAGGTTAAATGACAAGATAAAGCAACCATATCAGAAAAATGGAACTGGCAATGAAAGGGAGAACATGTTAAAGTTTCGACAAACAACATCATTTTTTCTCAGAATTTATAGATTATTACAAAACCTAATAAAGAAATATTTTTTCTTTTCTTTTTTTTTTTTTTGAGACAGAGCCTCAAGCTGTCACCCTGGGTAGTGTGCCGTGGCATCAAAACTCACCGCAACCTCCAATTCCTGGGCTCAAGAGAGTCTCCTGCCTCCACCTCCCAAGCAGCTGGGACTACAGGTGCCCACCACAACGCCCGGCCATTTTTTGGTTGCAGCCGTCATCGTTGTTTGGCAGGCCCAGGCTGAATTCGAACCGGCCAGCTCAGGTGTACATGGCTGGCGCCTTAGCCCGTTGAGCCACAGGCACCGAGCCAAGAAATATTTTGAAAGGATACTCTAGTTACTCCATTAACTAAAAATGAGTACAAGGAAATACATATCTTAGTCTAGGATAAATATTCAAATTTTTTTGTCTTAGTTTTGTTTTTTTGAGAAAGAGTCTCACTTTGTCACCTTTGATAGAGTGCCTTGACATCATAGCTCACAGCAACCTCAATCTTGTGGGCTCAAGCAATCCTCTTACCTCCTGAGTAGCTACAGGTGCCTGTCACAATGCCCAGCTAGTTTTAGAGACAGAGTCTTGCTCTTGCTCAGGCTGGTCTCAAACTCCTGTGCTCAAACAATCCATCTGCCTCAGCCTCCCAGAGTGGATTACTGGTGTGAGCCACCACGCCCAGCCAAGATTCAATATTGTAATAATAGCATTTCTTTATAATATTTGTAGAATCTCAAGAAAAGTACCAAGATGATCCTAAATTTTATATTTAAAAAACATATAGAAAAGTCAGAATGATTATGAAAATAAATAATGAAAGGGAACTGGTAGTACTAAATATTAAAATACATTAATCTATAATATTTTAAATAGTTTATACTGGCCCAGATAATCAGAAGAACAGTGAAAAAGTAGAATCATATAGAGAGATAAGTACCTATGGAGATTTAGATATGATAGATAGATTTCAATATTGTTGGAAAGTCAGGCTAGTGGTTTAAAAAAGGTGCGATTTCTTTCTTACATTCTCCATGAAAATAAGGTCCAAGTAGAAAAAAGAATAAATAAATATACAAACAGAAAAATGAAGAAAAGGTCAAATAAGAACAAAAGAAAAATATATATTTTTTAAAGATCTAAAGTGGAAAATTAGAAGAGAGAAGCCATACAAAATACTGACAAATTTATATAAATTTAAAACTCCTGCACTTCCCAAGTTGACATAAACTAAGTCAAAGGAAAAATGCCTATAGAAACTATTTTTAGCCCATCCTATATTCTAGGATTAATACATTTAATATTATTATAAAATAAAGTTATAGAAATACATTTATATTCTAATAGGAAATTAGAAAAAACCTACAATTCATAGTACCATAAAACAACAAATATTAAATTAACATAATAAACATGTTCAAACACTCATAGTTTCAAAAATGTAACCAAATGACCATATTTTTACATATCAGAATTGTGAAAATTTAAAGCTTTGATATCATTGAATCCCAACAGAAGTACACTAAATCACTAGATACAGTTGGTGGAGATTTAAATCACTGCAATTTGTACAGTCTTTAGGTATATGTCTAAAAATGAGAAAATCTCACGAATGTTATGTCGAATAGGCGGATGAAAGTATCTTAGAGTGTATATGAAGCCCGCACACTGTAGTTTTTGTTTTATCTGTTTCTTGACAAAGCACAAAAAGATGTCTCAAGTTTAATCTTGTGA
>CAUYRH010072727.1:0-20625 GCA_963574655.1 Perodicticus potto
CCACTTGCTCAAAGAATTTGGAGAATCCAAAAGCAAAAGAAATGAATAAATCCTTGCATCCAAGACACCCCAGTGAAAGCTTTCAGACCTAAGAGAGGCAGAAAGAATCAAATTTTATAAAATGTCTGAATAATTCAAAAACGGTTATCTTGTGCTGTTATACCCTCTACCGTTTTTCTGTGAAAGAGAAAAATAAGTGAAACGAGAATGGCTCAGTCAGATGTCAGCCATTTATCAAAAGAACCTCAAGGAAACCCTTAGCTCCTTTCTCTAGGCTGTTACCTGGAAAGGAAAAGACTCTAGGAGAACTGTACAGTCAGAGTTAACAATTATCTGAGGAACAGGGGGGAAAATGATCAGAAGGAGCTTTTCCGTCTAACATGCACTAGTTCTTTTCAGGAAAGAAGAAACCAAATCCAAATTTAGGGATTTAATTAATTTTCCATTTGAAAATAACAAATAGGATAGTCAGCGTCTACTCTAAGGACACCCTCTCTGCTATCCAAAGCATTAGCACACCTATATGTGCAGTTTACCGAGAAGGTGGACTGTTATTTCAACCGTAAGATGGGCAGAATCAAAAATTTCAGGGATCATCCAGACTACCATTTTACAGATGCAGGAATTTAAGATGAGATTCAAATGGCTTCTCCAAGGCTATACTTTGGAGAATGGGTACCATTGCTGGAACAGAAATACAGGCTCCTCACCTCACCATACCACAGTATAGGACTCTTTCCACGGGTAAAACCAGCTGTGCAGCTCCTGCAAGATTCCTATCTGGGGGCGGCGCCTGTGGCTCAGTGGGCAGGGCGCCGGCCCCATATACGAGGGTGGCGGGTTCGAACCTGGCCTCAGCCAAACTGCAACAAAAAATAGCCGGGCATTGTGGCAGACGCCTGTAGTCCCAGCTACTCAGGAGGCTGAGGCAAGAGAATTGCCTAAGCCCAAGAGCTGGAGGTTGCAGTGAGCTGTGACACCACAGCACTCTACCGAGGGCAACAAAATGAGACTCTCTCTCTGAAAAAAAAAAAAGATTCCTATCCAAAGATATATTTACATATAAATCTATGTTAGTCATTCAGCTGCTATGACAAAATACCAACAAACCAGTACCCAAACATCAACAAACACCAAAAACAAACAATATAACAAATTACCACAGACTGAATGTCTCACAGTTCTATAGGTTGGGAAATCCAAGATCAAGGTGATGACAGCTTTGTTTCCCATGAGGGCTTTCTTCCTGGCTTGCAGACAGCTGCCCTCTTGCATTGTCCTCACATCATGCAGAGAGAGCTCTGGTAACTCTTCCTCTTCTTAAAAGGGCACGAATCCCACCACAAGGGATTCACCTTCTTCATGACTTCATCTAAACTTAATTATTCTCCAAAGGCCCATTACCAGGTAACATTGTTTGGGTGGTCAGGGCTTCAACATATGAATTTGGCAGAAGGCACAATTCAGTTCACAGCCAAAAAAACCCCCAAATATGTATTCATTGTTATTAGTTTCCTCCCACCAGGAAGAATACTCTATGAAACCAGGGACTTGGTCCATTTTGTTGACTTTAGTATCCCCTAGCCTAAAACTTGGCATATATTGAGCTACAACTATATTCAATAAACATTTCCTGAATGAATGGATTTATTGAGTGCTCACTATGTGCTAAGCACTGTTTTGAGCATTTCTTTTCTTTTCCTTTTTTTTTTTGAGACGGTCTCATTCTGTTGCCTTAGGCTAGAGTACATCACAGCTCACAGCAACCTTACACTCCTGGGCTCAAACAATCCTCTTGCTTCAGCCTCTTGGTAGCTGGGACTACAGGTGCCTGCCACAATGCCCACCTAGTATTTGTTTCTATTTTTAGTAGTGACGGGTTCTTGTTCTTGCTCAGGCTGGTCTTGAACTCCTGAGCTCAAGCAATCTTCCTGCCTCAGTCTCCTAGAGTGCTAGGATTACAGGCATGAGCCACTACGCCAGGCCTGTTTTAAGCATTTCACATTAACTCATAGAATCCTTGCAATGGCCTTTTACCATAGGTATTATTATTCCCTCATTGCATATGTAAGAAAACTTAGGCACAAAGGGATGTTGACTTTTCTTCCTGATATTCCCTAGTTTCTAGAAATGTTTCTGATTTTAACACTCCAAATTCTCCAATGTAGAAACTATTCCGGCAGGAAGACCGTTCCATTGCAGTGTTGTTATCCAGGCTTATGTTGTGGACATGTATTACTGGCTCAAGTCTTGTGCTCCTGGTAGCCAGGGGGACAGGTTCCTTCCTACTCAGACTTGTTTCAACAATGTATGGCCATTGATTTAATTTTCCATTCTCAGAGGCTTCCTGTCATTGAAAAAGGTGATAATAAGTAAGGTTATGGATGGCAGATGGACGTTGGGGTAGAGGACAGTAGAGAAGACCTTTAGACCGATAACAAAACATGATACAGCTGGGTTTGGAGATAAAATGTCATTTTGCAGGTAAGGGTGAACATGCTAGGAAAATAATACATTTCATGTTTCCCACGGCCTGGATGTTTACATATTTTGTGCTAAGTAATTCTTGCTTAACCTTGAGAAGAGAGTATGGAAAAGAAACTGAGGGCTCATGGCCAGTAAGAGGAGGAACTAGGTTGTGAAACCAGGTCTGGTGACTTCAGATGTCGGCTACTTCACTAGGCTTTACTGCCGTCATTCCAGAGAGAGCACCATCCACTAAAAACGTGAGATGGAAATCCACCTCACCCACTCTCTAAAGTACGTAAATACTTGCCATTCTTAGGGATAGAAAGTGTGTGACCAAAGCAAGAAGCATATTGTGCCATCATCATATCACAATCTGAACAGAAAGTGAAATCCACCAATGTACCAGTCATATTTCTAACCAACCCCCAATTCTATTCTACGGCAACAGCACAGTCATTTTCTCTTTCTTTCTCTCTCCTCTCTCCTCCCGCTTCTCTCTCCTCCTTGAATAGTTATTTGAGACTGATTTTCACTTGAAATACATTAATGATCAAAATATGAATCCTTTTGTTTCTTTTTTGTAGCTTCATTGAGATAATTTACATGCCATAAAGTTGACCCATCTAAGGTGTACAACTCAATGGTTTTTAGTATATTCACAGAGTTCTGCAACCACTATCATAATCAGATTTTAGAACATTTCTATCACCCCTGAAAGAAACTGTGTACTCATTAGTGATCATTCCCCAGTCACCACTTCCCCAGCCCTAGACAACCACTAATCTATTTTCTGTCTTTAGATTTGCCTATTCTGGGCATTTCCCACAAATGGTATCATGCATTATGCAGTCTTTTTGTGACTGGATTTTTGGGGCTTAGCATGTTTTTCAGGTTCATCTATGTTGTGGCATTATCAGCACTTCATTTCTTCTTATTTCCTGAGAAATCTCCTTTCCTTCATCCATATATTGGTTCTGAATTTAGGCTGACTTCTCCAGGCAGCCCAATCTTGACCAGAACCTGTTTCCTAGAGAACAGAGCTTTAACATGTGACAAGACAATGTCATGACAGGGACATATAGACTGGCCATGGCCACTGTCAGAAATCCCAGAATTCCTTTGAAGGACAGGGTTGTGACTCTGTGGATGGCAGGCAGAAAATGACATCAGAACCTGTAGTGGCTGGGTTGGTGGCACCAATTCTTCACTCTGTTTTGTTTTGTTCTCCTGTTGAGTTTTGATTTTTAGATGAACAATTTATTCAAAAGCTGCTTCTCTGAGAACCATTCAAAGCTTTATACAGTCAGCTCCAGAAGCTTCTGCAACCAGAAAACTTGGTTCTGCTGCCACCTGCTGTCCTTAAGCCAGAAAGAACTTCGGGAAAGAGGGCTTTGTTCAAGCTTGGTGGAATAAGGCATGAGTTCCAGTTTTAAAAAGCTTTTCTCCTGATGCTATGCTTGCACATTTAGGTCTCTTCTTTAGGGCTAAATGCCTGTGTTTTATATCCAAAAGGTCTAATCCCCTGAAAATGCAAAAAAGTGTGTTCCGTGAAAGCTTTGTCAATATGAAAATACCCATGTAAACTTTTTTCCTTTTTTAAATCAGACCTCAGGTGCTAGGATAGCCCATAGAATCTGTTTCTTCACTTCCTTCCCTGTCTTGTCTTTTTTGCCTTTTATAGACATTGATTTAGTGTTTATTATGTACCAGGTCCTGTGAGGGCTGTGAATGCATAAATGTGAAAGACTTGGGTCATTGTCTTTAAGGAAATTACACTCTTGGGGACAGTTATACCCTGGTTACTGGGATGACTTCTTGGGCAGTGAATCCTTGAACTGTTTTCCATGAAAAAATAAAGGCATCATTCTGCACATTTTATTGTTTTTACTTAGATCCTTCCATGACACATAAATCTATCCCACTTTGCATAGGATTTCACTGTATTTTTGAATCAGTGAAATCCCATCAATTTGCATTTATTTTTCACTTTTTTTTTTTTGAGACAGAGTCTCACTTTGTTGCCCTGCGTAGAGTGCTGTGATGTCACAGCTCACCGCAACCTCAGTCTCTTGGGCTCAAGTGATCCTCTTGCTTTAGCCTCCCAAGTACCTGGGACTACAGATGCCTACCAACACCAAGCTATTTTTAGACATGGGGTCTTGTTCTTGCTCATGGTGGTCTCAAACTCCTTAGCTCAGGCAATCCACCCACCTTAGCCTCCCAGAGTGCTAGGATTACAAGCATGAGCCACTGTGCCTCGCCTAATTTTCACTTTTGTAAACAATGCAACAGGGAACTTCCCTGCACCCCTTGGAGGTGCATTTCTGAGTATTTCTTTAGGATAAAACCTGGAAGTGAATTTACTGAGGCAAAGGTATTTATGTTTTTCAAAGTGATAGATACTGCTCAATCATTCTTTCCAAAAAGCTAACTAATTTATAGCTTTACCAATAGATTCAGACTTCACACTTATTCATAGCAATATGAACACTATTTTCAGGCTTTAATTTTGGCCAATTTGATGAGTAAATATTGATATATCATAATTTTAATTTGTATTTCCTTGCTTCCTTAGTAAGATGAAGAGTGTATTTCCATATATTTATTGGTTATTTACCTTTTCAATTAATTGCTTGCTGATATCTTTTGCTCATTTTCTATATATTGGGTTGACTTTTTTCTTGACTTTTATTTCTTATTTATTTACTTATTTATTTTTTGAGACAGAGCCTCAAGCTGTCGCCCTTTGTAAAATACCATGGCATCATAGCTCACAGCAACCTCCAGCTCCTGGGCTTAAGCGATTCTCTTGTCTCAGCCTCCCAAGTAGCTGAGATTACAGGCACCCAGCTATTTTTTGGTTGTAGTTGTCATTGCTGTTTGGCAGGCTTGGGCTGGACTCGAACCTGCCAGCTCTGGTGTATGTGGCTGGCACCTTAGCCACTGAGCTACAGGCCCTTGGTAGAGTGCCGTGGTGTCACAGCTTACAACCTCCTTCTCTTGCCTCAACCTCCTGCGTAGCTGGAACTACAGGCACCTGCCACAACGCCCAGCTATTTTTTGTTGCAGTTTGGCTGGGGTTGGGTTCGAAACTGCCACCTTCGGTATATGGGGCTGGTGCCCTACCCACTGAGCCACAGGCGCTGCCCGGCAGAGAGCCTTTCTTGATTTTTAGATGCTTTTTATATATTCTGGATTTTAATTCATTGATATCTTTGTTGCAAAGTAGGTACTCTATGTACAATCTCTCATTCTCACAACAACCATAGAAGGTAAGTTTTATTATCTCTATAGCAGGAATGCCCCTCTGAGCTTAAATGTCCACTGGGCATGTGGTACATGTGATCTTCCCCTTCTCCAGAATATATTCAGATGATCTGAGGGGCTTTGTGGGTGTGCATCCACATGCACGTGATGTGTCAGAGTGTGTAAGAGTGAAGGAAGTTCAGTGCAGTTGTCTTGGAGGATGTGGGGAGGAGATAGGGAAGGGAGAATGGAGTAGTGTGGTGCCTGGTCTTGCAACCCAGTCTCAGTTTGATAGGGGGAACCGTGTGGGCCTCAAGGGCAGGCAATGCTCTTTCAGGACCAAGTAATGAAGCACAGTGCAAAATGAGAGAAGAGGCATTCTTCCTGCTTCTATTACAGCACAGAAGTACCACCTGGTGGGCCAGCTAGACAGCAGCAATGAAGGGGCAAATGGGTATCTTCTCCTGGCAAGAAATGCTACAGTGACAGTGGCCAGGGGTCCTCCCCAAATGGCTTGTCAAGAGATCATGAGCATATGCAAGAGAATTCCTCTTTGTGCCTGGAAATAACAAGGGAGACTCTGTGGGTATACAGCCAGGTGGCCGTGGTCAGCATAAGCATGGGCCTCACTGCTCCCCATGGGCATTGGTGGCCTGGGAACGTTTAGTTTACATGTACATGAGGACATGGAAGTCCAGAGAGTTTAGGTAATTTTCCCAAAGTGATCTAGCAAATAAATGGTGAAGGAGCTAAATACCTTACCTCTTTCCAATATGATTTCTTTTCTTTGTTGGTTTTTTTTTTTTTGAGACAGAGTCTCACTTTGTTGCCCTTGGTAGAGTGCTGTGGTGTCATAACTCACAACCTCACATAACCTCAAACTCTCGGGTCCTCTTGCCTCAGCCTCCCAAGTAGCTGGGACTACAGGTGCCCACCACAACACTCAGCTAATTTTAGAGACTGGGTCTTGCTCTTTCTCAGGCTTGTCTCCAATCTATGAGCTCAAGCCATCTATCCTCCTCGGCCTCCCAGAGTGCTAGGATTATAGCCGTTGCCCCTGGCCTCCAATATGGTTTCTAAGTTGTATCTTCTCAAGCAAAAGCTGAAAAAGCAACTTCTTATATTTTTTTATGGAGCAAGGAGACAGCATTGATAGATTCTGTGTTGAAACCAACTCCTCACAGCAGGTCATAAAAAGTTCCAGGAAGTCTATTAGGGAAACGTGTCACAATCCCAGATTTTTATCTATTAATGGAGCCAATTGGACTTTCTTCAGATTCCTTTGAGCCCAGATGTTATAAAGACCCAAACATTGCCTGCCCAGGTTTGATTCAGAAACCTCATATATCATTCATTCAACCTATCAGCCAACAATTAATTGCTGACTTTCAGTTTGGGGTCTCAGGCACTGTCCTAGGCTTGAGCAGGATAAATAGATAAAACTTACTGACGCTGCCTCAAGCATTTTACAGTCCAGTAAGGGTGGCAGCAGGTAAATGGATATTTACAACACAGTGTGTAGTGCTATGAAGAGGGACACATAGGGTTAGGGGACCCCAGAGGAAGGTCAAAAAATGCAAATTGGGCAGTGATTTACTTTGTAAAAGTAAATTTTATTGTGTGTATACAATAAAACAACATGATGTCATAGGATACATATAGACAATAACATGGTTACATTTGTGACCAAGATTCACATAAGTATCATTTAACATAGTTGCTTTTTTTCTGTGACAAGAGCAGCTAAAATCTACTCATTTAACAAAATTCCTAATACAGTTTTTTGACTTAGTCCTCATGTTGTATGTTAGACTTATTCTTGCTACATATCTGCAATTTTATATCCTTTGACCTTATCGCCTCATTTCCTCCCCACCTTAAATGTAGTACCACTGTTTCATTTCCTATTTCTGTGCATTTGAGCTCTTTTGGTTTTTATTCCAGACATAAGTGAGATCATGCAGTGTTTTTCTTTCTGTGTCTAGGTTATTCACTAGCATAATGTTCTTCAGGTCCATCCATGTTGTGGCAAATGGCAGGATCTTCTTTTGAAAGGCCGAATAATATTCCATTGTATGTTTACCACATTTTCTTTATCTATGCATATGTAAATAGGCATTTGGGTCATTTCCATATCTTGGCTATTGTGACTAATGCTGCAATGAACAAGGAAATGAAGATGTCTTTATGGGGTAGTGATTTCATCTTCTGTAGGTATATACCCAGAAGAGGAATTTTTCTGGGTCACATGGGAGTTGTATTTCTAATTTATTTAAGAACCTCCATGATGGTTTTTATAATGACTGTACCAATCTCTACTGCTACCAACAGTGTATGAAGGTTTCCTTTTCTCCCACCCTTGCCAACATAAACAAAAATCAACTCAAAAGGAATAAAACACATCAATGTAAAAGCTAAAACCATGGGGGGGGCGCCCATAGCTCAATGGTTAGGGTACCAGCCACAAGCACTGGGGCTGGTGGGTTCAAACCGAGCCTGGGCCTGCTAAACAACAACAAAAATAGCTGAGCTTGTGATGGGCCCTGTAGTCCCAGCTACTCAGGAGGCTGAGGCAAAAGAATTGCTTGAGCCCAAGAGTTAGAGGGCAACAAAGTGAGACTGTCTCAATTAAAAAAAAAAGCCAAAATCTGAAACCATAAAACTCCTAGAAGAGAACACAGAAGAAAATCTCCTTGACACTGGCCTTGGCAATGTTTTTCCTTTATTTTGTTTTGTTTGATATTGCACCAAAAGCTCAGGTAACAAAACCAAAAATAAATAAATGGGAATTCATTGAACCTAAAAGTTTCTGCACAGCAAAGGAAACAATCAACAGAATGAGCTTATGGACTCAGAAAATATAACTATAAACCACAGATCTGATAGGGAGCTATTGTTCAAAATTTATAAAGAACTCTTACAACTAAATATCAGTAAAACAAATAATGCGATTAAACAATGGGCAAAGGAATGGCCTGGCATTGTCGTGGGCGCCTGTAGTCCCAGCTACTTGAGAGGTAGAGGCAGGAGACTCACTTGAGCCCAGGAATTGGAGGTTTCTGTGAGCATAAACTTATTTAAAAAAAAAAAAATAGCCAGTATGAAATGGTGCTCAACACCACTAAGCACCAGGGAAATGCAAATGAAAATCACTAAGTTGTATCACCTCATCAGGGTGGCTATTATCAGAAAGAAATAACAAATATTGGCAAGGGTTCAGGGAGATGTTCTTATGGACGTTTTCCTTGAAGAGGAACCCTGTAAGTTTTAAGTTAAAGAACAAGGGAGAATTCCTCACAAGAGGGAGCAGCAACAGTGTGTCTGAGATGAGGTGTGACAAGCTCAGCAGTACGGCTGTGTGCTGGTTGGACAAACAGAAAATGCAATTTGAAGGGTAGGCCAGGCCAGATCGTGCAGGGCCTTTGTGTCATCTCTCTGAGCCTGGATTCCCATGAACAGCACAGCCTCAGGCAAATGTTTGCATTCTGCTAGTTTACCTTGGGTTGTTCCCAAGGATCTGGAATGAGAAACTAGGCAGGTGAAGCAGGAAGGAGGGAAAACCATTCCAAAGACATCCTAGTAAGCTGGTCACAACTATAAGCCATTGGGCCTTGATCTCACAGGGGTCAGAATTGTCTTCCCGAGATATCAAATAGGAAGTATTTATCTACCAGCTCCTGACTCTCATTGGGCAAGGGTTGACCCAAGGGGTGATAATTTTCTCATGCTGCATGTTGCACATGCACAGCATCTGAGCTGGTTCCTGTAAACATCCTGCCGATGTTTACAGGAACCAGGGACAGAAAGCAAGGGATGGATAGCAGAGGAGGGCTGATGTTGGGTTGCATTTGCTGCAGCTAGTTATTGTAGCAATGGTGGAGTAAGATGGCGGGCCAGGGGACGTGAGGAGTATGTGAGAGGTGTTGGATGATCTGTACTAGGGAGCTTGGAGTTTTTCGAAGGTAATACAAATCTAACAATGTAACAAAATTTGTATTTCGAGTTCAGCCTGGCAGCACTGTGGAGAACAATTTAGAGAGGATTAAAGTGAGAAGGTCTGTGGATGAGCTTCACAGGACTGTATGTTATATGTAAAAAAAAAATTGTGCTTATCTGCCCTTGTGATTCTTCTGCTGAGAGGGTTCAGAGTTTTTGCCAGATTCTCAAAGGGTTCCATGGCCCAAGTAGAGTACCGGGTTCACCATTAAGTCATCTAATGCAACTGTGCAAACAAGTGATGATGAGAACATGAACCAAGGCTGGAGGCCATGTGGCCAAGTGTAACTGACATCTCTCTAGGCATATGAGCCTGAGGGTATGGTAGGGGTACAAAACCCTGGATAAGCAATTATAGTCAGGCACTTTATAACAGCATTTCAGTCAAAGACAGACTATGCTGGGTAGCACTTGTGGCTCAGTGAGTAAGGCACCAGCCCCATATACCAAGGATGGCGGGTTCGAACCCGGCCTGGCCAAACTGCAACAATAAAATAGCCGGGTGTTATGGCAAGCGCCTGTGGTCCCAGCTACTTGGGAGGCTAAGGCAGGAGAATTGCCTAAGCCCTAGAGCCGGAGGTTGCTGTGAGCTGTGACGCCACAGCACTTCACCAAGGGTGACAAAGTAAGACTCTGTCTCTAAAAAAAATTAAAAAAAAAAAATAATAATAATTTAAAAAAAGAGACAAACTATGCATGTGATGGTGGTCACATGACTATAATGAAGCTGAAAAATTCCCATTGCTTAGTGACATCATAGCCATTGTAATGTCCCGGTGCAGTGATTTTCAACCAGTGTACCATGGCACACTGGTGTGCTGTGAAAGGATCTTAATTGTGCAGTGAAAAGTTCTAAAGATCATTTATTAAATTATTTTTGAAAGAACTTCAAAGCACAGTAAGTATATTCTTTTTTTTTACTTTTTTTTTGATCAGCATAATTTAAGTGTGCCGTGGAAGTTTAACTACAGGTCCAAGTGTGCCGTGAGATAAAAAAGGTTGAAAAGCACTGTGCTAGTGTAACGTGTTGCTCACGTTTGTGGTGATTCTGGCATAAACAAACCTACTGCACACCAGTCACAGAAAAGTCTAGTACATGCAATTATGTGAAGTAAGTAACGCTTGATAATGACAATAAATGACTCTTACTAGTTTATGTATTTACTATACTATACATTTTATTTGTATTTTAGAGCATACTCCTTCAACTTTTAACAAAGAAGGTTAACTATGAAATAGCCTCAGGCTGGTCCTTCAGCAGGCTTTCCAGAAGGCACTGTTGTAATAGGAGATGACAGCTCCGTGCCTGGTATTGCCCCTGAAGACCTTCCAGTGGGACAAGATGTGGAGGTGGAGGGCAGTGGTATTGATGATCCTGACCCCACGTAGGCCTAGACTAGTGTGTTTGGCAGGAAGGAGGGAAAACCATTCCAAGGACACCCTAGCAAACTGGTCAGAACTTAGTTTTTAACAAGAAGTTTATAAAGTAAGAAAAATTAAAAAATTTAGAAACAGAAGAAAGCTCATAGATAAGGATATAGGGAAAGTAAATATTTTTATACAAATGTACAATGTATTTGTGTTTTAAGCTAAGTGATATTACATAGTCAAAAGAGCTTTAAAACATTAAGAAGTTTATAAAGTAAAAAGCTACAGTAAGCTAATTTACTATTGAAGAAAGAAAAACATATATATGTATATTTTTTTGAGACAGAGTCTCACTTTGTTGCCCTTGGTAGAGTGCTGTGGTGTCACAGCTCACAGCAACCTTTAACTCTTGGGCTTAAGTGATTCTCTTGCCTCAGGCTCCTGAGTAGCTGGGACTACAACTGGTTTTTTTTATTGTTGTTGCAGTTGTCATTGCTGTTTTAGCTGGCCGGGGCCAGGTTCGAACCTGCCACTCTCGGTATATGGGGCCAGCGCCCTACCCACTGAGCGACAGGTGCCACCCAAAAGAAAAATATTTTTAATAAATTCAGTATAGACAATGTTTTTGAAGTCTACAGTAGTGGACACTGATGTCCTAGGCCGTCACATTCACTCACCACTCACTCACTGATTCACCCAGAGCAACTTCCAGTCCTACAAGCTCCACTCATGGCAAGTGCCCTATATGTGTGTGCCATTTTTTGTCTTTTATACCAAGTGGAAAAAAACACAAATATTGTCCTCTGCTTTCGCACCATAACAATCAGCACAGAAGACTTCAAGGTATTTCTCCTCACCAGCAAGCAAGCAACCAGTTCTGCATGGGACACAAGCTGGTTGTTTTCTAATCCAACTCAATTCTTTTTTTTTCAGAGACAAGAGTCTCACTTTGTAGCCCTTGGTAGAGTGCTGTGGCATCCCAGCTCACAGCAATCTCCAGCTCTTGGGCTTAAGTGATTCTCTTGCCTCAGCCTCCCAAGTAGCTGGGACTACAGGTGCCTGCCACAATGTCTGGCTATTTTTTAATTGTCATTGTTGCAGTTTGGCTGGGGCTGGGTTCGAACCTGCCATCCTCGGTATATGGGGCCGGCGCCCTACTCACTGAGCCACAGGCACCGCCCGTAATCCAATTCAATTCTGAAGCTCTCTACTTGGAGCATCAGATCCCACACATTGAGGGCTCAGCCCCACAAGACTGCCCCTGCTTCAGACAAGACTGGACCTCAGGCTTTTAGTTGGGGTTCCTACACCCCCTTCTTTAGGCTCTATTATTTTGCTAGAGAAGTTCACAGACCTCAGGGAGATGATGCTTGCTGGTTCATTATAAAGGCTACTACACAGATAAAGAGATGCATAGGGCATGGGAAGGGGCGTGGAGCTTCCATGCCCTCCCTCTGGGTACCCCTCTTTCTCCCCAGGGATCCCCATGTGTCCAGCTCTCTGGAAGCTCTCCATATCCTGTCCTCTTGGGTCTTTTATGGAGACTTCTTTGGGAAGGTATCATTGATAACCATGTAGAAATGTGATGGGGCAAAAGGGTGTAGTCTAATGCCAACACACTGAGCAAGGCCTGCCCGTTCAGATTCTCCTTGTCTTCTCCGTGAAGCTTTCCTTCCTCCAGAACGTGGGCAGGTTCCCTTCTGAAATGGGGATCTTACGACCTTTACTCAGACAGGGTAGGTCCAAGAACTTCTTTATAACCAGCTCCACAACAGAAAGGCAGGGGAAGATTCCTGTCTTGGAGAAAAAGAAGCAGGTAAAAGGAGGGCAGGAAAAAGTCAGAGAGAGATATTTTATTTTCTGAGGCCTAAATCACCCGGACATTATAACAAGAGCAATGCAAGAATTATAGGCCAGGAATAGTGGATGAAAACACACACACACACATAATATTGCATATACCATATTTTTACAGAGCTTTTTCTGTTTTGGGATATGTTTAGATCACAAATACTTAACAGTTTTCTACAGTATTCAATGCAGTAACATGCTGTACAGGTTTATAACTTAGGAGCGGTAGGCTAGACCATACAGCCTGGGAATAAAGTAGGCTGTACCATGAAGGTTGGTGTAAGTACACTCCATGCTGTTTGTACTACTGTGAAATCGCCTAATGATGAATTTCTCAGAACATATCCCATCATTCAGGGACCTGTATTTGGGGCCTTCTTCCTCCAACTGCGTTGCTAGGAGAGAGGAGGCAAAAATGCCTAAAGTGTCTTACAGCTGATGTCTTACGTGGTTCCTGATGTTGAGGAGGCTGTTTGGGTCTTCTTTCTTTTCCTAATTTATCAAGTGGTTTGAAGCCATCACTGCCTCCATGATCCACAAGCTACTATTCCGTTTGTCAGCCTCTATACCAGTGTCTGGCCTCAGGGAGCCACATTCCAGCATGAAAGTTTTCTGTCTAGCCTTTTCTTTTTATTTATTTATTTATTTATTATTTAGAGAGAGTTTCACTTTGTCGCCCTTGGTAGAGTGTCCTGGTGTCACAGCTCACAGCAACCTCCAGCTCTTGGGCTTAGGCGATTCTCTTGCCTCAGCCTCCCAAGTAGCTGGGACTACAGGTACCCGCCACAGGACCCTGCTATTTTTTTGTTGCAGTTTGGCCAGGGCTGGCTTTGAACCTACCACCATCGGTATATGGGGCCCTACTCACTGAGCCATAGGCGCTGCCCCTTCTTGCCTTTTCTAAGTGCATGGCAGCACTGTTCTTGTGCCTTTATTATGTCCTTCTAACAATAAATATTAATTAAGTGCCCACTCCGTATCAGGCACTGTGTTTGGCACCGAGAATACAACAGTGAACTACAGACACGGTCCCTACCCTTTGGAGTTTGCAGACCAGTAAAGGAAATGTCCCTATAACGAGGAAATGACAATGCACACTGTAGGTGCTGTGACAGAGCAGGTCCAGGATCTATCAGAGCAGAGAAGAGTGGCACCGAATAAAGATTTAGGAGGTCAGAGAAGGCTTCCTGGAAGAAGTAAATTCTAATCTGAATTCCAAAGGTTAATCTGAGTTAGCCAGATGAATAGTGGAAGGAAGACTGGCCTGGGGAATACAGCCTTTATTTCATTCAGTTTGTGTATTTTATCATGATGGAAGTATGGTACAAGGGGAAGATCACAACCGCGCCCTACTGCTGTTGTTTCTAGATGCCACTGACAATAGCAACTCCCCTCTGATCTTATATGCAGTTGGTACATCCTAACTCCCTTCCTCAGAACTCCTTCCCCCATGGGTGCTCTGTTTTGGGGCTGGGCCAGACTGAAACCTGCAGATACTTAGGTTGTATTTTTTTTTTTTCACCTACATAGCTTGCAGTTTTCAGAGCATTTTTTTTTTTTTATTGTTGGGGATTCATTGAGGATACAAGAAACCAGGTTACACTGATTGCATTTGTTAGGTAAAGTCCCTCTTAGGTTGTATTTTTTTAAAAAAATAATTCTTCAGTGATCAGTGGAAGAAGGCCAGAGAGGAGGACCAGTGGAAGTAAAGCCTCTAAAATCCAGGAAACTTTAGCTCTAGTCTCAAACTTGCAGCTCAAAAAACAAAGCAATAAACAAAGAAAAAAAACCCAACTCATGTTTGTAGAATACTTTGGCCATCCTTCTTAGAAGAACTGTCTATTATCACCCAAGACTCTTGGGACGTTGTTCCTTCTGACTGCATTCCCAAATAGCTTATCAAGGTATTGATTCCAACCCCATTTAATGCTCTCTGTGAGAGGATTTTTTTTTTTTTTTTGAGACAGAGTCTTACTATGTCACCCTCAGTAGATTGCTATAGCCATTCTCTTGCCTTAGCCTCCCAAATAGCTGGGACAACAGATGCCGACATACTGCCTGGCTATTTTTTTGTTGCCGTTTGTTGTTTAGCTGGCCGGGCTGAGTTTGAACCCGCCACCCTTGGTGCATGTGGCCGGGGCAATAACCACTGTGCTATGAGCACCCAGCCTCTGTGAGAGGATTTTTGACGAAAAATAATTTTCTCTTTCAATTTATATTTCCAGTGGTATTTTATTTTATTTTATTTATTTTTTGAGACAGAGTCTCTATCACTCTGGGCAGAGTGCTGGGGCGTCAGCCTGGCTTACAGCAACCTCAAACTCTTAGTTTCAAGAGAACATCTTGCTGGCTCTGCGCCTGGAGTTCAGCGGCTAGGGCGCAAGCCACATATTCCAGAACTCTCAGGTTCAAATCCAGCCCAGGTCTACCAAACAACAATGACAACAACAACCAAAAATAGGTGGGCGTTGTGGTGGGCACCTGTAGTCACAGCTACTTGGGAGGCTGAGGTAAGAGAATTGCTTAAGCCCAAGAGTTTGCAGTTGTGTGAGCTATGACGCCACAGCACTCTACCCAGGGCAACAGCTTGAGACTCTGTCTCATAAAAAAGGAAAAAAGAGGCTCAGCGCCTGTGGCTCAACGGGCTAAGGCGCCAGCCACGTACACCTGAGCTAGCGGGTTCCAATCCAGCCCAGGCCCGCCAAACAACAATGACGGCTGCAACCAAAAAATGGCCGGGCGTTGTGGCGGGCGCCTGTAGTCCCAGCTGCTTGGGAGGCAGAGGCAGGAGACTCTTTGAGCCCAGGACTTGGAGGTTGCTGTGAGCTGTGATGCCATGGCACTCTACCCAGGGTGACAGCTTGAGGCTCTGTCTCAAAAAAAAAAAAAAAAAAGAACGAAGAATTGGGTGCTACCTTTTCTCTAAGAACATGGTTTGAAGACCATTTGGGCATTTTATTATTCCAGTTCACTCAGTTTTGCCTCAGAGGCCTGTGCTTGGACCCTCATCTGCTCATTCAACACCTGGAGAGTTTTTTGCCTACAGTTCAACTGGGAAGTGAGGGAATCTTCTTGTATGTTAACATAAGATGCACACAACTCTCTGGAACAGCGGGCTTTCCCTTTAATGCTCTGACATGGCCTTGGACAAATGGTCTTTCCTTGGTTCCCTTAGCATAGGAGGACATTTTCCAATATTACTTGATTTTAGAAGACAGTGAAAAGAAAATTAGGTCAGTAAATACTCAGAGTATAAAAGCTATAAAGTTTTCAAAGAACAAGTTTCTAGTCCTAAGACAATGTTGAAGGCTCTTTTGACTTCACAGCACCTTGTCTGGTACTTTCTCAGCCAGCAGCCATCTCGCCTTCCTGAGCCCCAGAAGCTGGTCTAATTGGTATCTTGTCCTTTTTCAGGATAAACACAACCCACCTGATGTTACAAAAACACAAGCTTTCTTTCGGTTGGAAGCCCTTCCCACTTAAACTTGATGTTCTTTGAAGTTGGGTTCCGCATTCTGCCAGAAGCAATTAATAGGACCCTCACCCCCATCCATCGTTAACTCTGTCATTAAATCTCAGGAAGAAGCAATCCTTCCAGGTCCAGATATTGGCTCTCCCACCTCAGGAACATACTCTGACGACACTGTGGGAGTAATGCACGCCTATTACCAGGATATAATACACCATCTATGGCATTGGCTGCTCTTAGTTCTTAGTTCTTTTGAGAATGGGTGGTAAATAAGATGGAATCCTTGCTAACACGCGTCATGTATGCGTCATGTATCATCTTAAATGGGGTTTCCAATAGCAGGAGCCTCCACTTCTAACTTCCACAGGGCTGCTAAGGGCTTCCTTGTTTTAATATTTAACCTAGCCCTTTGTCTCCATTTTATGGGTTAATTGACAGCAAAAGTAACAATCCCAGCCTGCTGTCATTTTCCTTTAACCAAAGGTCTCTGGTTACAACCGGAATACAATACACATTAAGATAAGGTCTCAACTGTTTTGTTTCTACAGGAGCAAATAAGATAAAAGCCTTTCATGCTGGTATTTGGACGCACTTTTCAACAGATACATTGTAGGTAAAGAGCCTCCACTCCCAGTAAATGAGAAGCCAAATCAGACAGGCTCTTAGAGTCCACCTGAGCCCCCTTGCCCTAACTCTGCACTGCAGGTCTAGGGTCCCAGTTCCATCCTGCGGGGGTGCTCTACAGCCTGTGGGGGTGCTCTATAGCCAGAGTGGATCTCTTGCTCAGGGAAAGCTTCTGGCTTTCTGTTTTGGGTCAGTTTTATAGGGTTGTTTTTTTTTGTTACAAGACTGGCAGGCAGCCTCTCAAAATGGTCTCTGGCCATCCATTCCCTGATCAGTGCAAGCTTATTGATCAGTTCAAGCATGTAATACAATTTCAACATCAAGCAGGCAAAGATGAAGTCAGGGAGTGACTGATTAGTTGGATCTCAGGCAGCAAGCAGTCTGGGATTAGTTATTGCCATTCCAATTGTGATTGTGTCACTATTAGATTCAGGAAACAATAAGAAGTTGAGATTTAAGTACTCCCCAGAGAATAGTAAAGTAGTGTTTCCTAACCAATGGCTTGTGACCCTGACAGGTTTACCATGTTGTTCCAGGGGCTTTATATCCTTACAAGTGGGATTGGTGTCTACTACCTTGTTTAGAAATTCTGTAAATCAGTTTCTCAAATGCAGGATAGAAGAATCAAATATCAAGCCTTGAAAGTAGTTTTTTCTTCTTATATAGTTAAATTTAATATGTATTTTAATATACAACCCTCAAACCAGACAGTATACAATATGCATTTTTAAGATTTATTTGTTGGCTAATCATCCCTTTCTCTGCATTTCATTTAAAGTAAATTAAGGAACATGCATCATTCGTTGAATGGGGAAAAGCAGAAAACTGGCTCACTGTTAAAGTATTACTGTAAAATGAATTTTTTGATGCATGTACTGAGTTAAAGAAAATATTTGTATTTAAAAATCATTCTGTTATTATATAGTTTGTATAACAGCATTTATTATTCTTTTTTAGCCACCTAGATGCTTTGAACACTCTTTCTACATTTGGGAATTTCTCATCTATTGAATCTGCCTTTCGAAAATTGAAGCCATGACGGCGTCTGTGGCTCAGGGAGTAGGGCGCCGGCCCCATACGCAAGGGTGGAGGGTTCGAGCCTGGCCGTGGCCAAACTGCAACAACAACAAAAATTAATTAATTAATTAAGAAAAAAGAAAATAGAAGCCAATTTTCCTCAGCTTTTCTTGAAGTAAGGGTGCAGCCTTGTGGCACAGACCCCTCCTACCAGTGCTCCTGTGTGATTTTAGTGTGGGAGACAGTGTCATGAAGGGGGGGCATGAGTTGAACCTATTCAGATGAAAGCACAGAGGCAGCGGAGAGACAATCAGCTTCCAGAGGAGGAAGTAGAAACAGCGCCTCTCAGAGCATCTCTGCCTAGCAATCGGCAGGCCTGTGCCCAAGGGGGAGACACTAGTAGAAGTATTGTTTCTGGCTGCCCCTTTAAGCTTGCTTAGTGTTCCGGTGGCCTCTACTAGAGATTATGCAAAGGACAATTATGCAAATCTCCTAGAGATTATATAATACTAATAGCTTTTAATATAGTGGTCCTTAAACATTTTATGTATGCACTCCCAAAACAAATTTAATTAAGCTGATTTTCTGAAGTGTTCAGGTCATTACACAGTGAATTGCATTTTAGGAGCATTTGGTTCTACATAAAGTAAATGTTCTGCTGTTAGGAGTGCAGTTTAATCTACCTTGTGGAAAATAAGCAACAAAAGAAGGTGTTGAACCACTGGTAGGCGTGGTGGTTATGAAAGATATAATAATTGTCATTTTAAGTGCATTATTTACAGTTGAATTCATACTATATATCCATTAAGTTAATCAAAATCTACTGAGTACATACTGTGAATGCTAAGCCAGCAGAGTAATGGTTGACAGGGAGAGTGTGCCCAAGTGAAAACGGAGTACAGTTTTATCAATAATTTTTGGTCAAAATTAATGATGATGTTTCTTCTACAAGTCTGAAAGAGTTTTTCAGGAAATATAGAGTGTTACTCCTTACTTGAAGATATTGTGTTGGAAGTAAATGTGGGACTTCCCACCATTCCTTTGAAATAATGCAAAATACTGGACTGACATGTGGGTGAATGCAGATGAAGTTTTGTAGCATACTGCTATTCTCTCACATACTTTTGACAAAATTTGAATATCTTAATTCTAAGATAGATAGAAAGACAGGTAAAGTAAAGGGAGAGAGTGAAAGATGTAGGTGGATAAGGCACAAGGTCCTGCCATGAGTTTGTTACCAGATGGAATGAGCTCTGCTAAGTTCACTATTTTGTACTGACCCTCTCTCTCTCTTATTCAGAACTCTTCAGTAGCAGCAATGCATTTTTGGACAATAGCCAGGGAATGGAAGAGGCAAGATCATTCCACAAAATTTGCCATCACTCCTACCACTTCACTCCTCAATATACATGAATTCAGGACATCCCCAAATACTTTGTTTCTACGCTATGCTTTCCCTTGCCAGAAATATGAAGAAGACACACAGCCCCAAGATAGGATTGCAATGTCTTAAATAAAGGAGGTTTCAACTTGGTGCCTCTCCTCAGTCGTTAGGGCGCCGGCCACATACACTGAGGCAGGCGGGTTCAAACCCAGCCTGGGCCTGCTAAACAACAATGACAACTGCAACAACAACAAAAAATAGCCAGGCATTGTGGTGAGTGCCTGCATTCCCAGCTACTTGGGAGGCTGAGGCAAGAGAATTGTTTAAGCCTAAGAGTTTGAGGTTGCTGTGAGCTGTGACACCACAGCACTGTACCGAGGGCAACATGGTGAGACTGTTTCAAAAAAAAAAAAAAAAGAGGTTTCAATGTATCGAATTGTCTCAAAATCATCTTGGAGGTTATTATGTCCCAGTGCAATTCCTCATAATTAAATTAAGAAGAGTTAAAGATACACTAGTAATTCTTTAGTTCATTTATTCATTTACTAATTTGTAATGAAACAAAGAATGGGAATTATGAAAGGGGAGTTGGGAATGATGAGACAGTAGTCAGATCTCAGACATGCAATAAGGCATTAATTTTAGGAAAGAGTTTCAAATTTAGGAAATTGAACATTGATATTTCTTAAAAATCCAGTACCACCAAAAATAAACAAAGAGACCTGATCTAATTAAAAAGTTTCTGCACAGCTAAGGACACAATTGTCAATAGAGTAAATAGGCAACCTACCGAATGGGAGAAAATATTTACATGCTATACATCCAATAAAGGGCTGGAAACCAGAATCTACAAAGAACTCAAGCAAATCAGCAAGATAAAATCAAACAATCTCATTGAAAAGTGGGCAAAAGACATGAACAGAAAGTTTTCAGGCTCGGCGCCTGTGGCTCAACAGGCTAAGGCGCCAGCCACATACACGAGCTGGCGGGTTCGAATCCAGCCTGGGCCCTCCAAGCAACAATGACGGCTGCAACCAAAAAATGGCCGGACGTTGTGGCAGGCGCCTGTAGTCCCAGCTACTTGGGAGGCAGAGGCAGGAGACTCGCTTGAGCCCAGGAATTGGAGGTTGCTGTGAGCTGTGATGCCACAGCACTCTATCCAGGGTGACAGCTTGAGGCTCTGTCTCAAAAGAAAAAAAAA
>CAUYRH010072728.1:0-32309 GCA_963574655.1 Perodicticus potto
GCCTAGGTCAGTTTCTTGTGAATTTCCTAGGCCTGAATTCCATGGATGGACTGTGTCCATTCATTGATACACTCATTCACCTTGCCCCTGGTGGAAGGGATTGTATTCATTTGTTTCCTGGCCAAGGAACCCATACACCTATATATACCCTGAGGCTAGAGGCCTAGAGGAGGAGATGGGGAAAGACCGGGAGAGGAACGGAGAGAGCATCTCTCTCAGCACTTGAAATCTCTCCCTCTACCAGGAGCTTTGGTGTTTTCTGTATTCTTTTCTGTAAATCAATTCTGCCTTACCACAGAGGGGTGGGGTGGGGGGGATAATGCAATGAAGAATAATAAAATACATATATTTAAAAAAAAAAAAAAAAGAAGTGGGGCAGCTTTTGGGAGGGCAAGGGACTTCCTGTAACAATGCATTTCACAATATTTGGAATGACTATTAAAAGAAAAAAACAATACACACACACACACAAAAAAAGAATCCCTTGGAACTTTATAATGATACTAAGTTCCAAGGTCCCACCCAAGAAAATCTGAGATGAGACCTGAATATTTTCAACAAGTCCCCAGGAGATCCTTGTTATGCAGCAGATGTGGAAAGCACTAGGAAATGGCCCCGTGACAGAGCAGTGACCATTGTTTAAACTGCCACAAGCCAAAACTGCCAAGACATTGACATATACTGACTCATTGAATTCTCTCAAGTCCTTTCAGACAGGTGCTAAATTCCCATTGACTACTGAAAAAACCGAGACCCAGGTCCACCAAGTGTTCAACATCATACTTTCAGTAAGAAGGAGAGCCAGGATTCAGACCTTCATCTCCCTGGCCCCTAACCCACATCAACCAAAATATCTATTATTAAAGGCTAAACACCAAGTAAGGAGTGTAGCCAGCACTCTCCGAGCTTTTCACAGTCTGGTCCTATATCAATAACAAAATCTCAAGTTTGAACTTCCAGTATCTTCCTGTGTATTTTTAGTTCATATGCACATACTGTTATTCTAACACATTTATATTATAAAATATACATTGAAATAGCCTTTTTTAAAGTCAAAATGATTTAAGCAACTTACAATTTTTATTTAGTAACACCTAACCAACATTTTTGCTTTCCTAAAACAATTTATAATAATAAAAATTATTTTAGTAAGCACCATGTGAGTTTAAACATGCTTTCCTAATTTTTTTTCAGTCCTGGTTTAATCTCTATGGCATAACTGTATTAGATGATTTGAACCTAAATTCAGTTTATTCTGATACTTTAATGGCTGTCATAGCCAGAAAAGATGTTTCAAGAAAATACATAGATCCAAATGAAAGAAATGCAGCGTGGTTGGCTGATTCAGTCATAATACTCATTTCTCGGTTCCATCCACTGATTATGCAAAGTGACATTTAGCTAGTAAATTTTCAACTTCCTTGATGACCACAATTTATTAAAAGTTGTTTTTTAAAAAACACACACAGAGAGAGAGAATAATTTATTAGGCACTAACACATTTCATTTGGAAGCTTAAAACAGGCTAGAATATTCTATTTTAATCTTTTCAGAGGAAGAGATAGAGGTTATACATGTTAGGTTTAACAATGTTAACACAGAAAATCTTTCAAATCACCGATGCTCAAGACTGTCTTCACAGAACAAGTGGCTTTTCCTTTTATTCAAGAATCATATGCACACAAAACGTGTACATATTCTAAGTGTACAGATCAAAGTATTTTCACAACGTGAGCACACCTTGCTCAAGAAAGATTAAGAAACAGAACATAGGGTGGTGCCCGTGGCTCTGTGGTTTGGGTGCTGGCCTCATACACCGAAGGTGGAGGGTTCAAACCCAGCCCCAACCAGCTAAAACAACAGTGGCAACTGCAACAAAAAATAGCTGGGTGTTGTGGTAGGCGCCTGTAGTCCCAACTACTTGGGAGCCTGAGGCAAGAGAATCACTTAAGCTCAAGAGTTGGAGTTTGCTGTGAGCTGTGACACTACGGCACTCTACCAAGGCCGACAAAGTAAGACTCTGTCTCCAAAAAAAAAAGAATGAAAGAAAGAAAGAAACAGAACATAATCGGCATCCAGGAGTCTCTTCGTGTTCTTGGCAGTTATTTTCCCTCCAAGGGTAGCCTCCGTCCTAACTTTCAGATTAATTTCGCCTGTGTTTTCTTCTTCCTATACGTGGAATTCTACAGAATTCTACAGAAGGCAACTTTTGAGGGTTTCTGGCTCCTTTTGCTCAAAATTTTATTTGTGAGATTTCTCCCTGTTCCTGAGTATTTTTTTTTCTTTTTTTGAGACAGAGTCTCAAGCTGTCACCCTGGATAGAGTGCCCTGGCATCACAGCTCACAGCAACCTCCAATTCCTGGGCTCAAGTGAGTCTCTTGTCTCCGCCTCCCAAGTAGCTGGGACTACAGACGCCCGCCACAACGCCTGGCCATTTTTTGGTTGCAGTCATCATTGTTATTCGGCAGGCCCGGGCTGGATTTGAACCCATCAGCTCAGGTGTACGTGTCTGGCGCCTTAGCCCATTGAGCCACAGGCGCCGAGCCTGTTACTGAGTATTGATCAGTCATTCTTGCCACACTCTTTTGTGTGAACACAGCAATCAGTTTATCCATGTTACTTTTGGTGGGCACTTAGGTAATGTCCAGTGTTAGAGTGTGGGAATAGCACCGCTGTGAACATCTCATTGTCTGTCCTCGGGGAACACAGGCACGCTCTCTGTTATTACACACCTAGCATGGAATTGGTGAATTGTGGTTTTACTCATGTTCTGCTTTCCCAGATACTGCTAACCAGCTGGCTGAACTGGTTCCATGAACTGACACTTCCACCACTGTGGAATTTCTAGTTGCTCCACATTCTTGCCAACTCTTGGTCTTACCTGCCTTTTTCACGTTAGCCATTTTGGTACATGCATGATGATATCTCACTGTGGCTTACAAGTTTCTATTAAAAATCAGTTACGTGTACCCTGAAGGGACAACTTAAGTGTATGTCCATGTTTTCTTCAAATGTACCTGTGCAATACCTTATATACTCAACGGTCACTTGTCATCCTTGAGAAGATCAAATAATTTGAAATGTTTGGTTTTATGTCCATTCATGATTCCAAATATTTTGCTAAAATTCAATGAGGAACTCTTTTCTTGCACAGACTATTTTCTGGTTCATTCCCTGTCTGATTACAAAGTGTTGCAAAGCGCCTCTTGCCTTTGTAGAATGTCCCACATCACAGTCCTTTATTGTTTTCTGTTCTCTGTGACTTTAACTCCTCTGCTTTAACATCTTGATTTAGACAATGTAGCAAATAAATTTCACATGAGATGCTAGCTCAGGAAATTCACCTAGGTTTCTTTTTCCCATGTTCCAATCAACGCAAATGCCAAAAATATTGCTTTTGTTAGGAAATTCTTTGACCATTGAGAATATTTTGCAGTACATTTTTCTTTCAAAGGCTCACAAGAAAGGACCCTCCAATGTATTTATTATTGAAATGAAGAATCCAGCAATGACATCAGCCGAATTATATTGGAAATATGTATTTTTCCAATTTCAAGCAATTATATCACAAACCTCTCACCCTAACTTATTTGTTTCTTCCATTTTGGCAACAAATTCTAGGCATCTTCCGACAGTACTGAATGACCAAAGAGTCCATTTTAATGTGTCATCATGTCATTTTTAGGTGTTTCTTCAGTCATTTTCATCATAGCAAGAGTAACAAGTGTTTGACCAATGAATTATGGCCATTCAATTTCACTATTAAGTAATAAATGCAAAAATTATCAAATTAAACTGAAATTTGTAAAAAACTACAGTTAGTATCTCATGACTTTAAACAGTTGAAAATGTACTTTTTTTAAGTCTCGTTAATTGCAATGGCTTTACATTCTTTTTAGCTTTATTAAGATACAGTATTCACTCAAGGAGAGAATAATTAATAATAGTGGGTGAAGGACCACATTTCAAGCAGTCTTCTTAATAATTTTTAAGTCTTTCAACAATTTTGTGATTGATATAATTAGACTGACATTAATTTTACCCTGTAATTAGCTGGAAAGTGTCAAGCACCAGGAATTGCAGAGTATCAAGTCAGCCATTCTCCTGCCATTTCCCTGGGCTTTCATTATTAATATTATCTTCAGCTTGCAGTTTCTTCATGGGAATTATTTAAATCACTTGTCCATTTTGTGAGGATTAAATTGAAATGAGATATCAGGAGCTGTAAATCCACTTAACCAAGCAATAGGCTAAAAGCTTATAGGGAGTGAGTACAAATTTCCATTTCAAAAAGATCCTCCTCGCTCAGAAGGGTTCTTTTGAATCAACACTGCCCTGCACTTCATCATGGGAGTCTCTCACATCAGCACTCTAAGAGTTTCCAGAAAGCATCTTGAATCAGAGGAAGCATGGAGGCCATGTGGACTGATGGTTCAGGATATAGGCTCTGGCAATAAAGAACACAGTTTCCAATTGCAGCCTCACCATGTCCCCTCTGCACATGCTTGAGGGAGTCATTTTATTCTCTAAACCTGTCTCCTCGGCTGTATCCCCAAATAGGGCAAGTGCTACAGGATATTGTTGTGCCCGAATTTCGAGTCCCCCCAGAAGAAACTCACACCATGTGCCCCAATGCAAAAACAAAGGGTGAAGTTTATTACAAGCTTAAGCTCAGGCATTCGGCTCCATCAAAATGGCAGATCAATCCTAATGGCCCTGAGGGGTGGGGCTAAGGTATTCTTATAGTGTACCGAAAGGAAGCCGGGAGAGGGGAATGGGATAAGGGGAGTGAGATAAGGGAAGGTTGGAGTAAGGATGAGTCCAGGTGTCTTGTCTCTTGTTGATTGGATACCTCCGCGGTGCCAGGAAAGGGTGGGTGGTCGCTAAGCAGGAAGGGGCTGGTATTGTTCAACCAGTGGGGGTGATCAGGGGAACTGGAGCAAGGGACCAAAATTTGCAAAACTAGCATTACACAGCAAATTACACAGTGACCTGTAAAATGGAGTCTGTTAACAAAATGGCGTTACTTTGATCCTTTCAATATAAATATCTCAATAAACCCATCTTTAGAAGGAAGTGGGTGGGGAGGAGGGAAAAGAAAGGAAGGAAAGGGAATGAGGAAGGAAGGAAGGAAGGAAGGAAGGAAAGAAGGAAGGGCAGGGACTGAATCTCTGTCTTGGTTATCTCAGTAGCTCTGATATATCTGGTACTGTGCCAGGCACAGGGTAGGTGTTTAAGGGTTATTCTTGATTGTAGTGGGTTGAATGGTGGCACCAAAAAGATATGCCACATCCAAATTCCTGGAAACTGTGAAAAGGACTTTATTTGGGGAAAGGGTTTTTATAGATGCAGTTAAGGATTCCAAGGTTAGAACATCATGGCTTACCCAGGTGGACCCTGTATCTAATGGCAAGTGTTCATGTAAGAAGCAGAAAAGGAGAAGCCCCAGCACACAGGGAGAAGGCAAGTGAGGACAGAGGCAGAGATTGGATTTGCACAGCCGCAGGCAGAGGACCACCGAGGATCATCGCCTGAGGGGCTTCGGAAAAGGCAACAATGGATTGTCCCCTGGAAACTTTGGAGCACCCCCTGCTGACACTCCGATAGAGAATTTCTGGCGTCCAGAACTATGAAGGAATAAATTTCTGTTGTTTCAAGCTATTAATCAAAAACAACCCCCCCCCCAAAAAAAAAAACCCCAAGGTTCATATTTTGAAAAGGAGAGCTTTATTTCTCATAAAAGGCTGAAGCCTGTGGGTGGCCAACCCATTAACAGGCTAGAAAGCAGGGCCCCTGGCCAGAAGCCAGGAACGCATGGTTCAAGGGAGGAACAACGGGAACAGGAATTTATGCTGAGCAGGTTGGTCAAATATACAAGCTATTGGAGTCATGAATATTTATGAAAGGTGAAACAGGAACAGGTGCAGCCATGCTTTATACCCCTCAGGGAGTCCATTAGGCAGGGAATGCTTAGGACTTTTAACCCACAAAGCCAACAAATTTGTGGTTAGTTCTTACAGCAACCCCGGGAACCTAACACAGATCCTGCTGGCTTCTCATAATCAAAACAAGTTCAATGTTACCTAACCCAGTGATTTCCAAACTTAACTTCTGCAAAAACTTCTGTGGCCCCCATGAGGCAGAAACAGGTATGCTACCTTTGTATTTGGAGGTTAAAGTATTCTGTCCCTTAAAAAAAAAATAAATAAATGAAACAAATCCAATCAACTAGCCCTAAATGTTATCCAACTCTAGATGTTAACACTGTAGATCAGAGAATTTATGGGACCTACCCAAGCTCTCCAGCAAGCTAAAGCGAGAGTTGCAGGCAGGCCCCAGTCTTCTCGTGACCTCTGCCGGTCTCTGCCTAGACACCAAAGAGGAAGTCCAGTAAATAAATGTCCTTGGAAAAGAAAGAGGAAAGCCTCGGCAGTCAAAGACAAGACAAAGAAGCTCTTTATCACCAGCCAAACAATCAAGTAGGGGGCCCCAAACTTGCTTTTTCCATTTCTTTCTTTATCTTATTATGATAAATAAAGACAAAGACAGAAAATGGAAGAAGGAAAAAGGAAGGAGAATTCAAGTGTGTGTGTTGGTGGTGGGCGAGGAGACCCAGGTAAAGTGCCCCTGGTTTCTACGCCGGAAAAGGGAGAGGATCCTTCCTCCCTGAACTGACCTGTCAGCTCAGCCTGCTGTCACCTTGGAGTCCGACAAAAGCAAATTCCTTCTGCAGTCCTGTCATTTCTATCTGTGTGACCTTGAGCAGATTTACTTTCTGGGGACAGCCATGTATGTCCTCTGAGCACATGGGAGCAAGGCTGCCTAACAGGGTTGCTCTAAGACTTAACCGAAGGCCATGAGACTTCAGTGAGATGCAAAGCCTGCCATTCTGAGCCCAAACACCGAAGCTAGTTGATTTCTCCCTTTATAATGTACTAGCTGCAGACCTCAGGCAATTTAACCTTTCTGTGCCTCAGTTTCCTCATCTGTAAAAAAAGAGCAATGTTTCCTCCTTCAAAGGATTTTCATGAAAGTTTGAACGTACTAATATTCATGAAATGCATAGAATGTCAGTTGACACAAAGTGCTATCTGAAGGTTTATTATATTAGAATTTAATATGGAAATGTGCCTATGGAAGGAACTTCTGGCCCAGAACTTGGTAAAAACAAAAACAAACAGAATTTGATTGTAAGGTATCACAGTGCATCAAAGTCAGTTTCAGCAAAAGGAACATTTGTTCTTCTGACAGATATTCCCCTCTGAAGATTCAGAAAGACAGAAAATCTCCTCTGCCTGAGGCAGTGTGGACAGAAAGCTTGATACGGAAAGTAAAGCTCCGAAGGTTTCCATGACTGGCGGACAGTCAGAGGTTTCTTTCTGCTGACAAACTGTCCCAACAGAGCCTAAGTGAGGGCGCGGTCTGTCCCACCCCTGGCCCAGAAGCATTGAGCAATTCTCTTCCTGTTTCCACCTGCCTCCCCTCCCAGGGGGTTAGGGACCAGGCATCCCCAAGCTGTGACCATTATCTTCCTGACTTGTCTAATTCCTGCAAAACGAGTCTGCAGGCCTCTAGTTCACATCAGCTGCTCTCTGGGTCTCTCACATTCCTTCTGACAAAATAATAAGAAAAAGAAGCAGCAGCAAGTATGGATCAGGCTCCCCGCTGCTAGGCATGGGCCTCAGAGATGAGCTCACGGTGAAATGAGATTAACAGAACTCTACAAGGGCCATTAGGCGGGAGCACGAAGGAGACGATCCAGCTCCACCAGGGACGGGGTGGTGAGCACAGAGACTTTCCAGAGCACTTGCTGTGCGTGAAGCACAACTCCGTGCACCTCCACTTAGCAGCACGTTCAACCCTCACCGCCCCTCGGTCACCTAGATGACGTATCTCAATTTGCAGAGACCTTAAATAACTTGCCTTTAAAATCAAACAGCCGGTCAGTGTAGAATCAATGTGCATCTGGGCAGTGGGACCCCAGACCCCAAGTTCTCTGCCACACACTGCCTTGTAGTCAAGGCCAAGGTGTCACTTGCCCTGTGGCCTGATTTGGGTCCCCAATTCCTGAAACACTGGAAAAGAAGGGGCTCTATCTGGAAGGGTGATGCTATATTCCTGGCAGGAAAGAGGAGCTAATCTTCCCTCTGAGAGCTCTGCTGCTCACGGTTATTCCTACAGGAAGGGTGAGATGCGCGGAGCAGACTTTGATGGTGCAGTGTGAGTCACATTCCAGTTGAATCAGCTTCAAACCAATTCAGTATGTCAAGGCCCAGAATGATCAGACCTCACATTTCATATTCATCCTGACTCTCATGTCCCCATTTCACAGATAAGGAAAGCAGAAGACTAGGGAGGTCAAGTGCCCTGCTTAAGTCACGAAAGGAATAAGAGAACTCTAAATCTCATGCCTGTATCACTGTGCCACATTGGCCCTGGACTCATTAGGAAAGACAATGTTAGAAGCCAGAAAATTCAGAGCTTCTGTTGCATGAAAAGGCCAAAAACTGAAGGTGCAGAATAATGCATGGTACCAGTGCCAACTAACACTTGCTAAGCTCTTAGCACGTTGCAAGCACCATGCTAAACTCCTTATCTCTCTTTTTTTTTTAATTTTTATTAAACCATAATTGTGTACCCTGGTGCAATCATGGGGCACAATGTGCTGACTTTATACACAATCTGAAATATTTTCATTGAACTATTTAACATAGCCTACATGGCCTTTTAATCACTGTATGAAGACATTTATATTCTACCTTTAGTAATTGTCACTTGTACCCTTGTAAGATGCACCGTAAGTGTGATCCCACCAATCACCCTCCCTCCATGCATCCTCCCCCTCCCCTCCCCTTCCTTGCCCCTTTCCCCATTTCTTGTGCTATAACTTGGTTTTAGACTTCATGTGAAAGCTATAGATTAGCTTCATAGTAGGGCTGAGTACATTGGATACTTTTTCTTCCATTCTTGAGATACTTTGCTAAGAAGAATTAAACTCCTTATCTCATTTAATCCTCTTGACAGCACTGTGACATAGGTTCTTTTTAATCCTTACTTAAAAATAAAGGAAGATGAAGTTCAGATGATAAATAATTTGCCCAATTTGGATGTGGCACAGCAAGAATTGAAACCCACTCAAGTTTGAGTCCAGAGTCTATACTTTAATTCCTCAGCCAAAGGGAAGGTGTCTTAACAGCCCCAGCTTCAGCACTGCCGGTACCCTTGGACAACACACTCAACCTCTCTGAGATTTCACTTCACCAACCACAAATGTGGGGACCGTTAATACCCACCTTCTCACATGGTAGTAAAGAGAGGTGAAATCGGGATCCCTGGGATCAGGGCTGACCTTAGAGCTGGGAAACCCCCGCAGCTGATTCTAACAAACAGTCAGGGTTGGGCTCCATCTAGTAGGCCCTTGTGGGTCATAGAGCTGTTCACACTTTAATGTGACATGAATCATCGGGGATCCCGTCAGCTCCAGCATCTGATTCAGCAAATCTGGGGTGGGGCTGAGATTCTGTATTTCTAACAAAGCCTTCTTCCCCACCACCACCTCAGCTCCCTGAGGCCTGGTGGACCGCATTTTGAACACCAAGCCTGCAGGTTCCCCTTGGGTGGTGGATTTTCTCTTAAATGTCAAAGAAAGGCCCTGGAGAGTATTAAGTAGCAAGTGTTATGCTCTGTTTTGCAACCTAGAAGAGTTATTCTGCCTGCTCTGGGTGGCAGACGGCAGGTGAGCTACAGGGAAGTGGGGGTCTCAATATCTGCCTGGCCCAGGAACAACATAAAAAGAATCCTAGGCTATCTTCTAGGCAGAAAGGTACACAGGAAGCCAAGCACAGTACCCAGCACAGGAGGCCAACAATTTCCAGGCGTAGTTGTCATTATCAAGCCTGAGAGTGGGCACGCAAAAGGCCTAAGGCAATGGTGTTCCCGTTGCATCTCACCTCAGCCCCCTGGAGAGGAAGATGCTTCCTGGGGATGAGAGCATCCTCTCCCCAGCTGGGACTGGGCACAGGGCAGAAAGAAATGGGAAGACCCAGCTGGGTTGTTTGGAGAACACAGCAGACCTTTTTCTGAATTCCATAAGGGTACCTAGACCCGGCTCAGAGGCCAATACCACCTGGCTGGCCCCCCCAAAAGGCCCAGTGCACCTGGGGCTTTCCATGCCCTTTCTTGTGGGTGCTCGGATCCGAGAGTTTGAAGGGAAAGAGTTCCCCTTCCCAAGGAGGAGCTGTGAGAATTTGATAACAAAGACTCATCTCTCCAGGCTCTGTTTCCCTCTTGGCTGGGTGAGTCATGTTGCTACTAAATGACAAACATGGGTAAATAAGATAATAGCAATGACACAGGTGACTCAGCGGACATCAACACCCATCTGCTGGCTCAGAGGCCTGCAGCAGACAACAGGCTGTATTTGGAGAAGGAGGATGATTGCGAATAAGGGATCCACTCAAGACAGGTTGTTTCCCTCATCCTGATTGCAGACAGCATTTCACAAGGTGTTTTTTTTCCACTGGGAGCTGCCTGAGTCTGGCAAGCTCTGAGATTACTCATAGGAAAGGGAGGAATAGGCCTGAAGGGAGGGCCTGGGGCTGGAGAGGTGTTTGCAAATCCTTTGAGGGCTGCAGAAAATGCAGCGCCCTCTCTGGTCACAGTCACACATTCTTCCCCAGAAGACTGAGCGAGGCTTCATTTTCTCCCCCAAACTCTACATCAGAATGAATTTGGACCCTGGGATATTTAAGTGTAAAGTAAGAGGATGTCTGGGGCTGATTTTTAAAACTCTACCCTCTAAAATTATTGGGAGGTAACAGATGGAATTAGATCTGGCACAAAGTTGATATTGTTAACACTGGGTGAGGGGTATACAGGGTTCATTAAACCTCACATTCTCTCTACTTTTGTGTATTCTTAAATTTTCATAACAAAAACTGTTGTCATCGTTACTGTTAAGAGCTTTGGTTCGGTCACCTCTCACCAGCATATAACCCCCTAGAGTGCCTAGACCTTGCTGGGAGAGTTTGAAAACCTCCCTCCCCCTCACAGGCCTCAGTTCCCCCAAAGCCTGGCTATCATCTGGTAAAGGACAAAGGATTCCATTGGCTCCAATGATCTCTGAGCCCTTTTCCAGCTGTTTCCCTACGAGCTGATGCTCTCAATTGATCCCAACCTCTTACCACTCTTAAGTACACAGCCCATATTTTTGTGGCAAACTTGGGTGGCATGCAGAGTGCAGAGCCCCAAAACCTAGATTCGAATACACTAATTATATTTTTCACACACTAATTATATAACTTTTGACAACTTGGGTACCTCTCTCACTAAGTATAGGTACTTCTCCCACTAGGTACTAGGTACTGCTCCCACTAGGTACTAGGTACTTCTCCCACTAAGTACTAGGTAGTTCTTCCACTAGGTATTTGTTCCCACTAGGTAGTAGATAGAAGGCACTGTTGGCAGAGAAAAAAACTATTAAAATTATTAAAATGTTTTGTAATAATTGGAAACTGCCTTGGAGCAATTGTACATATCATATAATAGGGTCACTGGGGAGCTTTTTAAAAAAAATCCCAATGCCTCCACCTACCTCCAAGGGTTCTGACTCAGCAGTCTGAGCTGAGCTTGGGGACCACTTCCCTAACACCTCCTACCTCCCACCAAAGGGAGCCACTCACACAGCACTCATAGGTCAAGGTGCTGGTGGTTGACTGGCTACGCCATCCCATGCACATCAGGACATGGAAATTCCTGCCTTGAAGACCAAGCATCTAGGCTGGATGACAGTCCATCCTTCCCTTGAGAAAAGAGGGACTTAACAAACTCTAGGAAAACATGGTACACCAAGGCTGAGGCTCCTGCTTTCCCAAGAGATAATGTATAGCTCTTACAACAAAGAGGAAGGAATAAAAGATGGGGTGTTCTTCGAAGTCTTTATATCTTGCTGTGAATCGTGAGACTTTTTCCATGCTGGCTACTTGGTAATACATCTATTAAATATTAAGAGAAACTGGGCTCCCAGGGCCCCAAATAAGAATAAGAAATAGAAAACGAATGTCCTTGCTGTCAATTATCTCAAGTAAAAAAGAAGGTGGCAGGTCGCTTTGTCCCCAGGCAAGCAGTGACCAGGTCCCAGGAACTGGACCGTGAAGGAACCTCTCTTTCTCTTCCTCCAGTAAGGGTAGGAATGAGTGGAAATAGAGGGGGAGCTTCACTGTTCAGAACTGGTTGGAACAATCCCAGGAAAGAATTCTCTCCAGCAGGGAGTCGTGAAGGCCGGTCCAGTCTCACCTGACTATATTTCAGAATGATCTTGAGTAGAAAATGAGTAGGGGCTCGTTGGAAAATCCACTTGCTGATATATGCTCTTGGATTTCCAAGCCATTCATACCGTGCCTAATTAAACTTTTTTGGTTTTGGTCTTGATTTTTTTAGTTAATTAAGAGGCTGGCAAAAAAAAAAAAAAAATAACTTCCGTTCTTTGGCCAAAATGTTTCTACAACACCTTCACGGGGAAAGAGGGAAATTCGAGCACAAAAAATAAATGTGCAAGGAACCAAGTCAGAATTGAGACAGGTCCAGAAGAAGAGAAGACATGCGGGCTTAAAATATTAACCCTGCTCAGTAGAGCAAGATGACCCCGTGAACATGAGTCCTGCCTTACTCCCAACACAGCAACATTTCTGCTTTTCCCATGAGGAAACTTGAATAAAAGAGGAGAAAGAGAGAAAAGGTCTGTACCTAGCATTCCTACAAATTTGCAGATGCAATTGTACATCTCAGGGAGCCAAGGCAGAAAGGCAGGGAGTGTCTGTGGAATATTCTAGAAATCATACCAGCTCTATAAACCCAAGGGTAAACTCTTATTTCCTTATTACTTTTCATTTACTACATTAATGTTTACTCATGAGACCAACATTTATATATTCCAGAAACCTGGTAGGTGATCCAAGAATCAGCCGGAGGAAAACTGGTTTCCTCTAGGACTTAAAAAGTTCCTCAGACATCATGGAACATTATAGCAACAGAAAACCAGGCTGGCTACCGAGAAACATGGCTGTTCTCTCTTTCAAACCACCCTCTGCGAGGCAAGTCTCTGTCCTAGCTCCACACATGCCCCACTCAACTCAGCTTGTGCTGTGACATGAGCAAGTCACCCAACTTCTCTGTGCCTCCGATCCTTGTAGCTCTATGTGCGTCCTGGGGCTGCAGTGGGAATGGGGTACGCGCAGTCTGGGAGGCTTTGAGTGCAGACTGGGTCCGGAGAGAAAGGCTTGGGAGGTGAGGGGGTGGACACCTATCTACACCGCACCCAAAGGACAGTGAGGAACAGGAAAAGGAGGAACAGGACAAAGATGACCACAGCCTCCACAGAGCCCTTGTGATGTCATGGCACAGATTCCATACACAGGCTGAGCTACCACCAGGCAGAAAAGGGAAAGACTCGCAGGCAGATGGCTGTTTTCTCTTTGTCCTAACACCTTGGTTTAAGGCGTAATCCTACACCACGTGACTCTCACGGTTTAATTTATTTTTTCAAAATCACTTTCAATATCTCTTCTTGCTCACATGAAGGATGACCATGCAGGGAAGGTGTCAAAGAAATGATCAGATTCGAATGGGTGGCAACAACAGCCACTGATAACCAGGACTCCAGCAATAATGTTTTTATTCCAGCCCTCTGCCTGGGTGCCGAGGAGACCAGTACAGATTAGATCTTGCCCCTGTACCCAGTCCTTCCTCTGAGACCTTGGGAAAAGTGACGCTTTCCTCTCTCAGGGCTGTTATCCCAGGGTTCTGCTTCTGAGCCAGAGACCAGAAGAAGGAGGAAGGTAGCTTATGTTTATTGAGTGTTAACTAGGTACTTTACTTAATCCTCCAATTATCCTATGCAATAAAAATCATTGCACCCATTTTATAGATGAGGCAACTCAAGGTCTCAGAGATAAAGCAACTTATCCAAGATCACAGCACTAATGAGGAGTGGAACTGGAGCTTGAAGGAGGCCTGGCTCTATGCACAATATGCTAAGGGCTGTGGGAAACACAGAGGCAAATATTCCAGGACAAATAGGCCCTTTGAGGAGCTTTCAGTTCAGTGAGGGAGACAAAGAGGTACAGCTAACCTAACATGCTGGGTAGATGGTGATGAGTGGTAACTTACAAGCAATGAACTCTGGGTGCTCAGAGGAACAATTCATTCTGCCCCTGAGATACAGGAAGTCATCAAAGAGCAGATGGCCTCTGAAGGGCCCATGAAAGATGGCACCACAGTAGGAGCATGGGAGAGGACAGGGGAGAGGATGGAAGAGCATTCGGGAAGAAAGTCCAGCCCTATGGGTTGCCAAACCAGGAGGGAGGTGACCACATCACTCCCCTCCTGCCTTATGGGTCGTTTTCTTTCAGGACAAAGTCCAGGCTTCTTAATGAGCCCCATCAGGGTGTTGAAGAACTGTGCTTCTTCCTAAGCCACAAATTGCCACAGTTGTGTTAGCTCATGACAGCCCGTGCCCTCTCTCGAATCTAAGTCCTCCTTGCTGGGGACCCTCTGGCCATGTTTCACACTCCTCGCTTCCGCTCTTGACTCTTAGTTAGACTGCATCTGTTCATCCCAGCCTCACCTCAGGCAAACACAGGCTCCTCTCCAAGGGACAGCTAGGGACCCTCCATTCCCTGCATGACAGCACTCACCAGACTGCATGTCCTTGCTCCTCCAAGCTCGGCACCTCCCACAAGCTGTGAACTTCACGACTTTGTTCCCCAGAGCTTAATGCAGCTGTCGGCATACAGGAGGTGACAGGCAATTTTGACCAAATTAACAAACTAACAATGGGAAGAGTTAAGAAATGAAGGAAGAGAGGAAATCTGGGGACCAGACTGTGACTTGGGCCAGGGGTTTTGGACGACAAGTTAATTTGTTCTCTTGATTTGTGGGGTCACTGGTGGGTTTGGGAAGGAGGCACATGTCCTGTCTGTCAGGCTACAGTGTGGCAGCTGTGGGGTGAGAGCAGGGCTGCACATGGCGAGGCTGCTCAGGAAGCTCTGGTGATGGTGCAGATGAGAAATGAGAGGGCCCAAGTCTTACTCATTTCAAGAGCCATTTGGGGGCCTGAGGGAGAAAAGCACAGCCCGGCTGTGGTCCAAATGTTAGCAGCATCCCGTGAGGCCAGAGATGACTGCTATGAACAAGTCTGGGAGGGCTGAGAAGCTGTTATGGGCACTTTTAAGGGATGTGACATAAACAAGCAGAAGCATTGGCCAGAACCCCCCAGGAAAAGTGCCTATTTTCTGACTAAGGCTCTGAGCAGGCTCCCGTGGTGGCCTGGCAGAATGTTCAGCAGCCGAATCTATCATTTAAAACTTCCAAGGACTTCTGGGTGTGCAGATCATGGTCTGTGGGAATCCCGCATCATAAAACTCTCACCCAGCCTCTCCAGTGCCTGGCTGGGCAATTAAGGAAGATTCTTTTGAGCAGATCAAAGGGCTCTGGCAAGGTGATCTCAGGAAGCTTCCTGCCCTCCCTGTGAGGAAGGTAGGAGTCAGGTCTCATTATCCTCATTTTACCGATGAGAAAAGTAGGTTCCCTGGTGACTAAGTCCCTTGCCTGAAGTCAAACAGCCAGCAAAGGGCGGGACCCAAAGTAAGCATATCAGTCACCAAGCTCCCAGGACACCGTCACTCCAGAGGCTTTGGTGCCGCAGAGGTGGCAGGGTCTGGGGAAGTCTGGATCCATGTTTGGAATGTCAGGGCCCGGGGTGGTCCACAGGGGCTATTTCAACCACTCGGCACACACAGATACTTTACACACACACACAGGGACCTGTCATCAACCCTGGGCCACATCAGTTATCTTTATGGTCTTCTCACAGTAGTGTTTTATGAATCCCAAGAGCCCAATCCAAGAATGACAACCCAGTTAACTCCTTGACCCGCCTAGATGCAAACCGTTTTAAAGGGCGTACACCATCTTAACAGTCATTCTTCAGCACTTGTCCCCAAGTTCATAGAGTGGGGCCTGGCTAAGATTGGCTCTTCTGCCCCTCACTTCTCCCACGATGTAGTTTCTCAACCTCTCTAAGCCTTATTTTCCACATATGTGAATTGGAGATACTTAGAATATCTGCCCAATTGGGTTATTATGAGGTCTCAATGAGGTTGGGCTTGTAATGTGCACAGCAGAGGGCCAGCATGGAGTAATCACTAAAAAAATTAGCAGTTATTAACATCATTGATTATATGTGATCTGAGGGTGAGAAGTAATTCTACACTGTCTGTTCACAGTCTGGCTATTAAAGAATGAAGTCCAAATCTTAGTATTTGATAAATTTCATTTCTTCCAGGCCAAAGAAGTTCATTTTTTTCTCTTAATCTCAACCACCTGCCATGTTGTAGGTAGATGTGATTCATTACTCTTAGTGCAAGGGTAGTTGTTCTAGCAGGAATACTCTGAGTTAAAGAGATGGTTCTGACTTGTGATGGCTTCAAAATTTTCTCCAGGGTCCTCACTTATACTTCCCTAGTTTTGAAACTGCTGTCTGCTCTTCAATGGGTCCAGCATCCAACTGATTAAGAGCAGCCAATAAAGAAAAGCCAAAGGCTGGGACTCAGATGCAAGCTGCACTTTTCTGGTCCTGACTCTTGTTTGAGTTTTTTTGTGTCTCTTGACCTAGCAGGACATCCCTCCAAGTGAGCCCTGGTCATTCAATGTGCTTGAAAAGGTTTGTTCTATTATAGGCTATTATTCCCTTTGGTTATTGTGGCTGCACTTCATGCACATCAATGTTCTGCCCTCATCCATCAGCCCATACCATAGTGACAGAGCCCACACACTCTCCCACCTTCTTCTCCAAGCCCCTACATCTCTTGGACTGAGGACTTTGTCTGCCACAGGAATGCACTTGGGCCTCTCTCAGGGCAGGCCAGGGAGACAACGCTTGCAAGAGTGACCTTTGATTAATAGAGGACAAAAATTAGCCAGGAGCAAAGGCTCACATCTGTAATCCTAGCACCCTGTGAGCCCATGGTGTGTGGATTGCTAGAGCTCCTGAGTTCAAGGCGACCAGCCTGAGCAAGAGTGTGACCCCATCTCTATAAAAAAGGAAAAAACTAGCTGGGCATCATAGTAGGCATGGGCAGCTACTTGGGACAATGAGGCAAGTGGATCGCTTGAGCCCAAGAGTTTGAGGTTGCTGTGAGCTCTAACGCCATAGCATTCTACCCAAGGGAACACAGCGAGATTCTATCTCAAAAAAAAAAAAAAAATTAGTAAATACATACCCTATTTGCCTCACCCCTAAGTAGGGGCCATTCTGAAATGCACCCCATTTTGTCTCTCCATGGATCCCCAGCACAATCAAGTCCCTGCTGACCACAGCGGCAGCCACTTGATCAGGTGCTCATTCCTGGCACCTTCCTCTCTTTCCTTGACCCCCTTACTTGTTCCTTGGAGCTTCCTGGGATCACCTCCAAATTAACTGCTGGAATCCAAGCTCCTGCCTGGGGTCTGTTATTGGAAAAATCCAAACCAAAATAAATTCTTTAATACAAATAGCTATTGTATTAAAATGCACAATTTAACTATTACTACATCAGAAAGACATTGGCACTGGAATTTGTAACAAGATTGAGAAGACATAAAACCCCTGATCACAATGTAATGTTCTCTCTCAACAGACCACCTAATTTTTCTGTGACTTTTTTCAATCACAGCCAAAACTTCCATTTTCTTATAACATTTCAGGCATTAGAGACTTCCACCTTATCCCTAGGTTTTCTAATAGCTTTATGGCCCGTTACGGGCCATGAGTAGGGTGAGGCCAATGAGGCCAACTTGTATAATGCAAAGTTGACTCCGGTCTTTATTTAAACTTTTGATAATTTGTTCATCATTTGGCAATAATTTGGGGGTTTTTGACCATTAAAATTTTATTTATCTTGATTGGTGAGTTTTTTAAATTCAGCCCGCAAGGTTAGTGCATCACTCACACCATACTATTTCTAGCCATGAACATGTGAGTCCTACAAAAGCCTATGACCAGTGCTGAACTCTCAGAAACGAATAAATTATGTTCCCCAGGGTCAAGAGGAAGTTTTTCTTTGGTTCACTCAATGTCAACTTCCCACTATCCATAAAGGTTCTTTAATCCTTTTCTTTACAGTTCTCAAACTTAAAGAAAAAATAAATAAATCAGAGCACTCTATAGTCCTTTTCCTATACAGTCTTTTTCCTGTACAGTCCTCAGAAAGTCTTCATTTAGCTGAGGCAAAGCATCTTCTCCACGGCTGCTTCAGCCTAAGCCCTCCCCAGCTCCTAGCTGTATATACATCCTCTCCATCAGTAAGGAAGCGCCTCACAGCCTTGCAGATGTTGCATGTTTCAAACACTGCCTAAGAGGCCTCTAACAGACCTATTTTCCACCAAGATTCATTAAATTTGATCTGGACGGTTTGGTTCTTCTAAAGATTTTTATTTAGAACCCCAAAAGCCAATTTTTAAACAGAATTATTCAGTCAAATTTTGTACCCTATAGGATTTTCACATGTGCTTTATAAAGTGGGTGTATCAGTTTTTTTCTATTGCTATGCAACACATTACCACAAACTTAGAGGTTTAAAACAACACGCATTTATTTTTCTCACAGTTTCTGCAGGTCAGGAGTTCAGACATGGCTTAACTGAATTCTCTGCTTTGTGGGTCTCACCAGGCTACAATCCAAGTGTCAGGTGGGCTTTGTTCCCATCTAGGGACTCAAGTGGGGAAGAACCAAGCTCTAAGCTCATTCAGGTTGTTGGCAGAATGCATTCCCTTGTAGCTCTCTCATTGGGAGTTCGCATGTGTGCTTGAGCTGTCTCCTGGACTTCCAGAAATAAGTGGGGTAAAAATCCTTGGCGAGGGATCCTCTACAGTGGGATAAAAGACTATCACAAGGGAAGCATAAAGTAAATATAAATATGCATTGATGAATGATGAAATAAATGATGTAATGGATACTGTGACCCTGATCCTTCCAAAGGCTGGGGTCCCCAGAAACTTGGGAATATGGAATATTTCTCTTCCTAACAATATTGTAAGCCCGTAGTACAGGACTTACCACCTGACCCTTGAGATACACCATACTAGACATCTAGAGAAGAATGTGGGTAGAGAGAAAGACATGGTGGCCTTTCCTATTTAAAGACTTTAATATAATACAAGCAAGCTTTTGCTTATACTTTTTGCCTTGCCTCATGACTGGAGGCTACTTTTTTTAAAAGAGGGTCTTGCTCTTTCACCCAGGCTGAAGCACACCAGAGCAATCATAGCTCATTGTAGCCTTAAACTCCTGGGCTCAAGTGATTCTCTTGCCTCAGTCTCCTGAGTAGCTGGGACTATGGGTGCACCAAGACACCGAACTAATTTTTTTTTTTTTTTTTTAGAGACAGAGTCTTGCTGTGCTGCCCAGGCTGGTATTGACCTCCTAGTAGAGGCTGCATTACAGGGTTTGCTAAGGACAGAAGCTGCATATTCAGTGCTGCACAATGCAAAGACTACCCAGCCACCTCCCCTTCATCACACCATAGCCTGGCATCATCTCAAATTGTTCTAAAGTGCAATCTTCCAAACCCTCACAGGCTGAACTTAACTCAAGTTCTGAATAAGTAATCATCCCTGAACATGTGAAATAAAAGAAAGGATCAATGCATTATGGACCATTTTCAAAATAACATTGATGTTATTTTAAATCCCTAAGTGTTGGCGTAATTTGGTACACAGTAGTAGAAAACTAATACACCCCCAACTTATGGTTTGCACCTTACTTTAGAAAACACCATTCTACAAGGAGAGAGTTAAGATAGTCTTCCAAAGGAGTAGGTGGTAGAATTCTGGAAAGTCAAGAGGAAACTTGAGGAAGAAGACTAGATGGCAAAATGAAGAATCAAAAGGATTCTGGTTTCAACTCTATCAAGACCCACCAACTGTGTGAGCTGAGCAAAATAATTTCCTCTTCTGTAAGGTGGAATTAATGATAAATGCCTTTCTTACATCATGCTGTTATTATGAGGTTCAAATTACAGAACCCAAGTGAAACTCTGTAATATGTGAGGCTATATACCAACTAAGGGGTCATAATCATCAACATTATCATCATCTTTATTGCTGGCTATTACAAGGTAAAACCAATAAAAGTTGAAATGCATCAGTCAAAGTCCAACCAGATAAACAGAAACCACTCTGGGTGGGAAATTAATATGGACAATGGGTTACTCAGGTAATGGAAGGGCTGAAAAGACAACCAGAAGTTAGTGGGGCAGCCCAGAGATGAATAACAGCAGGAAGCCACTACTGTCCCTGAAGGTGGTGGGGCAAAGGGAAGAGGCAGAGGTCACATCAACCCAAGGCCTGAGGTCACCCTATAAGAAGCTGGAACGAAGCAAGAAACGCACCTTCTCTGTCAGAGACACCTCCAAAGGCAGAGAGAAGGAGACACCCTGGTCTCCTTTCCCTGACGCCCTTTGATGTCCTGCCAGAGCCTTCCTCTGGCTGGACCCAGCCAGAAACCAGCTGGCACAAGAGTGACAAGTGGATCTGGAGCCAGCAAGCTCTGGACCAAAGAAACACCCTAGTTAGCAAGAAGCTCAATAAGACGCTAGAAATGAAAGTAACCTAACAAAGACACCCAAAACCTCAAGGACTCAAAGCTGAAAGGAGCATGGAGTTCATCTGGTCCCAGCCCTGGTTCTACTGGGGAGGCCCGAAAGAAGAAAGTGATGTGACTTGTCCAAGACAACAACACAGCTGGCAAGGGGTAGCCTGAACCCAGACTTAGGATTCCCAGTGGGGAGCTCTTTTCACAATGTTAACTTTATAGCGATAAACAGCAGAAGCTCTTAAACTTAACAAAAAGATGCCTTCCACTAGTTGTTTTCTAGAACAATTATTTGGACCTGCAAACTTATTTTTCCATAAAACCAATATTATTTGGGCTGATTGCAGTTCCCGACTGGCTACTAAATGCCACTACATAGAAAAGACAGGGACCTTAATGATCTAAATGAATGACAAGTCACAAGGCTGATGAGCATTTTTCCACTCTTGGAGACTAAAACAAACAGAATTTTCACCCTCCTCTCTCCTCCCTCCACCGTGCTGCCTGAGGTGTCCCTGTGCTCTGATTCTAAGGGGGATGGTGAGCACCTTGCCTTCCTTCTGGTGATGAGGTACTTCTCCATCGCCACTATACTTCCCACAATGGTTGTTTCCAAAGGGAAGTCTGAGCTTGCAATACCAACAACAAATGGACCAGGAGCTCTTGGAAGGCTGGAGGCAGCTTTTTGTTATTGTTAGTGTGGTTGTTGTTGTTATTATTGTTGTTGTTGTTTTCTTCGCTCTTTACATCTTTGCGCCCTCAACAACCTTCCAGTAACCCGTCCGCTCTCATCCTGAGATTGTCACCCAGCGTCTTGCCCTCCCTACACAGCTCTGAGTTAGTAGGGTGTGTCATGGGGGAAAGTAATGACCATTATATAACAATTTTATATGCGGGAAATTAAGACAATCACTTTTGCTTTCTACTATAAGTTAAACAGAATAAAATTTGCACACATGCAAAAATACTGTTCTTGGCCAGTGAAGCTATTTGGGAACAAGGAGAGAGCTCTGAGCATGTGCTGAGCAAACACCTCTACATGGCACTGTCTTCTGTGTCAGAGGCAGCCCCAAGGTGGTCGCTTTGTCCTCCAGCTGCCATGCCCCTCTGGTTCCTTAAATGGCTGCAAGACTGCCCACACTTGATCTTCTGGTGGTTGATGTGCCACCTGCAGTTGGTGACCAATAATTTCAGGAACCAACTACCCCCAAAGAGAAACTTATCTACCTAAAAATGAGAATGAGGGCAAAGTTCCAGGGAACTTAAAAGAAATGCAACTTGGTAACTAAGGCAAGAAATGGAAACTAAAATATATATTTCCTGCCCTACAGGTCAAAACATAGACATATTTCCTCAAACTTTCACAACTACCCCTCAGTAGAAGAAGAAAGGAGATCAAGGTTTTTACAGCTTTGGCAGTACTCACAATCTAGTGCCTTTTTCTATGAAGCCTCCACATCCTGCAGAGACAGAAGTGATGATCCCCATTCTTTGCCCCCTGCCCCAATCTATTTTCCTATCCCACTCAGTCAGGGATACTATATACAGTTGCATAGGCTGTGCACTGCACAAGTCAGGAGGTGCCATTTCCATTAGCTGCAATGTGACTGGAGCTCCATGGAGTTGTACAGTGCATCCAGGGGAATGTGTCTTGCTTGCCTGGTATCACAGCTGACACCTACAGCTGTGAACTCCTAGCTGAGTTACCATTGCTCCAGTATCCCAGGCACCTGGCACAGTGCCTGATACACAGTAGAACCTCAATATAAACTACTAGGTATTTAAGAAGCAAATTAATTTGAGAAGAAAGTCAGTGGCATGCTCAGACATGAAATAAGTCACTATTTGAGATAGGAGCAAAATTCTGTTATAATATGGACACTTCTTGAATTAACCCTAAATACTTTAAAATAGTAAACATAACATAGTAGTTGAGATCTCTGGCTCTGGAATCAGAGGATCTGGGTTTGAACCTCAGCTCCACAGCAGGGCATGTTCCTAAGCCTCCTCCAGCCTTAGTGTCCCCATCTGTGAGGAGCAACTGAGATAAACTCTAACATGGTGCCAAGTACGTAGTCATGCTCAAGGTATTTCAGTCATAATTATGAAAGCATATTGTTTAGTGTCAATCATGCAACAATAATAAAAAACAAATTTTAGCTGTCCATATACTATGTCCTCCTGCAAAGAGGAATACGCCCAAGACCTATCAAGTGCTCAATTAATGTTTGTCGAATGAACAAATAAATGAGAGAGAAGAAAAAGAAGGAAAAGAAGAGGAGGAGGAGGAGGAAGATAAAAGGGAGAGAGGAAAGGAAAAGGGTACTCAAATAAAAGTCAGAGAGATATGGTTTCAAATCGGCCATCACTAACTTTGAGACTTGGAGCAAGTTCCTTTCTCGGTTTCGCTTTGTTCCTTTTTAAGATGAAAGGTCACTGGATGATGTCTGAGCTTCCTCCCTCTGTGCCCCCCGCAGAGACGAGAGGTTCCCAGTCCAGATCCTTTTCTTTTCTTTTTTTTTTTTTTTTTTTTGGCAGCATTCCTTCAGATCCTGCAGGTGGTGCTGCTGAGTCAGGAAGAAAATCTGTTTTTCTACAACTGCATTCTCAGCTGCCAAGTCTCTGTACGAACAGCAGACCTGAATTAGGGAATTTGCTTACTTGCTGCTCAAAATGCCTGAAGCAGTAAAAAAGTCACTCTGTTTCCTTTCTTGCCTCTCCTGGTGCCATGAAAGTGCCCGGGATATGGAATGGCAGCTGGCCTTGATTCCAAGCCCAGTTCCAGTTTCCAGCTGGTGACCTTGGGCAAAGGCACTTGCCCTCCTGAGTCCTCTTTCATCCTCTGCAAAATGAAGATAATAATACTGGCCCCCCAGGAGTGTCAGGAAGATTAATTAAATAATGCACATCAATGGAAGAACACACACAGTGCTGGGTGCCTCATGAGGGTTCCAGAGGTGTTAGTTCCCTCCTTCCCCAGTTAGCGCTATGGAAGAAGCAATAGAGTAATAGACGGACGAGGTCGTGGGCTTTCTGAGCAGTCCAAATGTTCAGCGTCTAGTAAGAGTGTGTTTTATAACATAAGTGATTACAACAGAGTGAAATAAGAGCTATATTAGTAATAATTACATTGTGTTCGCTATCGGTGCCATGTAAAGTTGGCTGCAAGGGAGACACTATCACAGTCCCTTTACTCTGTGTGAAGAAACACAAAGTCTCTCAGCAAGGGGCACAGGTGGGGTACAGAGCAGAGGGCACATGGCTAAGCAGGAGGCACAGAGTCAGGGAGCACAGGGACGGAGCGACAGAACCTGCCAGCAGTGAGCAGGAACAGGGAGAGGAAGTAATATTGGGGCTGTCTGAAAGGGTGCGGAGAAAAGGGATTCCAGTCAGAGGGAAGAGCAAAGGTCTGGAGTTGGGAATGATTCAGTCATTTGTAGGGAAAAGTTGTCCTGGCTGCACTGGGGGAGGCATGTGAGACCTATATCTGAGAAGGGGTCTTGAGGATGGAACTGTGGAGTTTAGCCTTGTTCCTGGGGGAGACATGAGGTCACTACCAGTATCAGGAGGCATCAAGCAAAAGCAATCAGTCTCCCCTGCACTCTTCTCCACTGGCCCCCCACCCAGCCCCCAGGAATCTGGGCCAAAGTGAGATCTGCAGGCTTCTTATTAATGAGCCCATCAAGGAGTCTCCCAACAGCACGTAAATAATTTACAATGACGGGGCCTGTTTATGTGGGATGACAGCCAGCTGCCGCGCTTCTTCAGCCTCAGTGCTTTCCTCTCGCTCCACTGGCCAACAAAATCCTGAGGCTCTACAGGAGGACTCTGTCCCAAGTGACGGAGGCCCAGGGGCACCCAGATGCCCTCCACACCGCCCAGCCCAGCGGGAGGCAGGGAATTCACAGTCCTGGAAGGGACTGGGCCTGGATCCCAGAGAAATCACGTCCACCCCACGAAGGCCTGAAGGGGCCTTTTGTGTTCTCAGCACATTTCTCAGAAGCAAGCCAGAAAGGTTTGACGTGGCTTAGGGGACAAGGCCAAGGCTGGGTCCAGACGTAAGGAGCAGAGTGGGGGAGGCAGGGTGAGCAGGGCCTCCTGCCTCAGGCCCCAGAGCCCTGGGGCCCAGCTGGCCACATCCCAACGGCCCCACTTGGGGCCAGCACCATGCCTCAGTTTCCTTGACCGTGTGTATATTGGGGTCGCAATGGAGACTTCCCCAACCTACATACTTGATCCCTCTGTAGAAAAAATTACATCCATCTGCCAAATGCAGAAATTCATCAGTACAAATGTGGTAAAAACAAAATAACTGCCAATTTAAAATCATCCTGTGATCCACACGGAAGTCACATTCAGCTATGTTGTGACACCCTGCTCTGTCAGATGTGAGTTTATGTCTAAACCAAGTTGGTGAGATGTGAATTCAAGCGGGTGTGGATGCTAAGGAAAAGTTCAGGGTGAGGAGAGAGAAGCCTTTTGTTGAAACCTGGGAGCAGAAGGGCTGGCTGAATCGGGTAAGGATTGCTATTAGTTAGGACTTCGGAAGCTTCTGAAGTTAACTTTGATGTCTGGATTTCCTTCAACGCTTACTACGATTGTGGATTATCTTGTTAAGTATACTATCCGTAATATACATACTCTGTGTGCACGCGTATGTGTGTACGTACGCACATGCGTGTATACGACGGACACACACAAACACATATACTGTCAGTTCTCATCATTCATGTTCCATACACCACAAAGTTGCCCTGATCATCCAATGGCAGAATATTAAATCATTCCTCATAGGGGAAATAGGGCATTAGGTTCCTGTGAGCCTCTGGTCAGAAAATTGTCCTCAAGTAATCAAAACATAACCTTGTTTTATGTGTGTGTCTGTTTAAAAAAACCTTCTTGAATATAGATTGCTGATCCATTGACATTCAGCTCACAGCCAGCAGCACCAGCTCACGCCTGGACAAAGCTCGGCGAACACGCGCCTTCTTCCTGTAAGACACGTCACAGCCTCTTGTGCTTGTTAGGAACTAGAGACAGTGCTTCCGCTCTATGTTTGGGGGCCATTTTAAACATCTAAATTACTCCCAAAAAGCACAAAAGTGCTCAAAACTTGGCACTTAATAGGTCTTGAAAAGGGACATGTTTCTGGTATGAGCTGGAAGGAGGAGGCCGAGTCTCGCCTTGCTCCACCTCCGCTGGGATTGTGGGTGTTGGGTGAGACCACATTGTGTTGCTTTGCATGTGTCCGTGATGACTGGCAAAGTGTGTGGGTGTTGATTTGGGTCAGGGGGAAGCAAATATTATCAAGTAAGAAAATTCATAAATACAGAATCTGCAAATAATGACGACCAACTCTGTGTGTGGGTGTATTTGTATATACACATGCATCCACATATTTATGTGTGTGTACATGTGTGTATTACATGTATAAGATACTTGACTGTGGTCCCAGGGTGCTGATCCATTGAGAGTCCCTCCCCGTTCTTTTCAGGGTCCTCCAAGGGGAGAAGGAAGCACCAGAGCGGATCGCTCTGAGCAGAGCTAAAGCCACAGCCGGCACAGAGACCACTTGACCTTGACTCTGGAGGCCACTTTCAAAACAGCTGACACTGCCCTCTCCCTCTCTTCCTCCTGCTGAAAGGCAGTGGAGCCCCAAAGGCTTCCCTCAAAGGCTCCCACAGCCCCCTCCTCCTTGAAGCCCTGCTCGCCTTCTTCACGAGCCAGCGACCACTCCTGCCTGGGCAGTGCCCCGGGGAGACTGTGACTCGCCCTTTGCTCCCGCCTCTGTCTCCACATCTACACTGCTAGACCCACAAGACAGAAACCCCGCTGTCGTCTGTGTTTTTCCAGCACCTGACACAATGCTCGATGGCCAGGACAGCCTTCGCAGATTTGAATCACTGAGCGGCAGGAAGGAAGATTAAAGATCACCCAGCCGCAGGCTGACCCCAAGTGAGGTCCATGGACCAACCACCAGCATCAGGCTCACCTAGGAGATTCTCTGGCCCCTTCCCAGATGTTCCGAATACGAATTTCTGGAATGTGGGAAAGGGGGCTAGCAATCCATATTTTAACAAATTTTCTGAAATATTCCCATGCCTGCTAAAGGTGCTAGATTCTGGGAGTCTATTCTATTCCCCCAGACTCTTACAGATGGGATATGGTGACTTCGAGAAGGAACGTGTTCCCCCAGAGTCACACAGGTGACCAAGGACACAGCCAGGGCTGGAGCCCATCTCAATCCAGTGCCCTCCGGAGCATCCCACAGCAAGCAGGCCGACAGCTGCTGGCCTGAAAGCAACACTCCCCCACGCTCCTCCACAGACCAGTGTGGCTCTCAACCATGGGTCTCTTCTCGTCTCTTCTCTTCCTCTCCCTTCTCCTCCTCTCCCTCTTCCTCCTCTCTGTCATCTTGGAGGAACACTTAAGCTCTCTGAGAGCCCATTTCCTTTGCCTGTCGAACAGCAATATTCAAAGAACATATGTTACCTCCAAGTGGATGTGTTTTGTGATGGCTTGAATAGGACAGTGCAAAGAAAAAGACTTGCGAAATTCAGACATCCACTCAGACAGTGGGAGTCATTTTCAAGATCTTCCTTCACCAAACTGTCACCCCTATCCCCACCGCCAACCCTCACTGTCCCCACTACTCCCCCCCTTCAGTTGTGACAACAAGGTTTGTTTTCCCCTGCAGTGGGCTCTGGGTCATGCATACAGGCGACTAGATGAATGTTCTGTGAGGCCGTTAGGGTTTCTCAGAATGAGTCATTTTTTCAAAAATAACAAAGCCTCTCGACATCACTTGATTTCAGCATTCTCGCAGGGCTCTTGTAACCTCTTTTGCAATTGCATTCCAAGCACGCCTGACTTCTTTCTCAGGGCTGATGGCAAGTCCCCCTCCCTAGAAGGGCTTTGCTAATAGACTAAGAAGGCGACTGTTCTGGTCCAGAACATGATTGGGTTGCAGATGATGAGAGAGAAATGTCTGGAGGCTGAAAGGGCAGTGGGTGAGAGTGGCGCAGGATGGTAGAGGCTGGCCTGGCTCCCCACCCACACTTGCCCGCTGGACTTAGACAAACCCCCTGCTACCTTGCCTTTCCTGTTTGTCCTAATGTGGACTAATAATTTTGAACGATAACTGACATTTACTCAACATGCCACAGTTTTACAAAGTTTACATGCCAACGCCTCATTGTATGATGAGAGCATTCAAAGCTCCCAGGAAGTTGGAGAAGTGTTATGTCTCGCCCAGACCCTTCCAGGTAACGATGATGATGATCTCAGCTAACTGAGCTGGGCCCTTTACCAGTGGTATCTCATCTCTCATCTGCTCTTTATTCCTCCATACCACAAGCAAAGTAATTATTCTCTCTTTTTGCAAAAAGAAAACCCAAGACACAGAGAGGTTAAGTAACTTATCCAGGGCCACACAGTGAGTAGCAGAACTGGAATCGAAGTGTCCGGGCTCAAAGCCTGTGTCTTTGCACCACATGCAAATACCGATATCAAAGCTCTTTGCACATTACCCCGGTGGCAGCCACAAGGAGTGTAATTAAAGCAAGGAGAGAGGTTTATTTATGTCTGCACCCTCAGCATGCAGCTAGCTGACACACACACATGCAACCAAAGTCGGACGAAGTCAGTGATGGACCCCAACTCTGGCCCTCAGATGGAGATTATCAGAGGGCCCTCAGTGCTCTCCCAGCTGATGGTTCTGGAAGTGGGTTTTCTCCAAAGAATAGGGCTTAGCACTTTTGGTTGAATACTATTAATATTTGTTGACAAAAAGCACAGAGCAAAACTCATTAACAATTTGCAGCGTTGGCCCAATGATACACTTTGTGTTGACCTTTGTCTCTATAAGATCCTTGCACAAAAGGGAAATGAAAGCTCAAAAGTCTTGAATTGGGGTGAAGAAAATTGTGTGTGAAAAAACACATACATATACACACAGTATCATTATTGTTTTCCTACCCCTTGAAGATCCACACCAGGTGTCACTTTCCTGCTACCCCCACCCACTTCCCGTCAACCCCAACCCCAGGCTGGGGTGGTGACCCTCCACCATGCTTAACCTCAGGGCACTCATCACTTTCTGTTTAAACTGCAGCTCATTTATCTTGTTTCTCAGGAGACTGTGTGCCCGCATTTGTTTATCCATTTCCCACCAGACCCCGTGCCTGGCGGTTCTCCGTATCTCCAGCACTTGTCGGAAGGCAGCCCAGAGCCCCCACGTAAGAAATGTTTGATGATGACACAAATTCACAAATCCCACACTCGTACAGAATCCTTTGCTCGTCAGGACACGTTCACGTACATCCTCGGCATAATAACCCTAAGAACTGAGCAGTATTTTTCTCTGTATGCCTATTTTAAAGGACCCGGAATGCTGCCCAGCTTCTCCACCCCTGCTTAGCTAGTAAGGGGGATTCCCACACTCGAATATAAAATCAGTGAACTTCGGTGAGATCTTGTAAGCCGCCAAAGACAGGGCTCTTCAAACCTGTTTTTAGCAAAGGACTCTTTTTTTGTTCTTCTTTCATGAATGAAATCTTATTCAAAATCACAATATAGGCCAGACACAGTGGGTCACACTTATAATCCTAGCTCTGGGAGGCTGAGATGGGTGGATTGCTTGAGCTCAGGAATTCAAGGAGACCAGCCTGAGCAAGAGTGAGACAACATCTCTACTAAAAGTAGAAAAATTAGCTGAGTGTGTGACGGGCACCTGTAGTCCCAGCTACTCAGGAGGCTGTGGCAAGAGGATCACTTGAACCCAAGAGCTTGAGGTTGCTGTGAACTATGATGATGGCACGGGACTCTACCCAGGGTGGCAGAGTGAGACTCTGTCTCAAAAGAAAAAATAATGCACAGTATAAAACTGTTTGGGGAGGACCTGCTCTTGATAAAGGTAGGAAAACTAACCACCCATCAGGGCAGCTCCTCAGCCCACCCCTAGGGAGAGGGGAAAGAGCTCCTGCAGCCCAACCGTGCTGTGCTCATGGCACACTGCAGGGCCACTAATCTGAACAAACATTCTAGAACTCTTACGCCACATTCTAATCCTGCAACTGCAGCACACAGCTCCCCTATAGCTGCCTTCCTTGCTCTAAAAGTCTTTCTTGGCCACCACTGGTGTGCTGAATTCTGTAGCACATGCCAAGTATATTGTGGGCCTGGAGTCCAAAGATCCACTTTGGTCCTCATTTCCACTGTTTCCTGGCTGGGGAGTTAGCGAAAGACACTTAATCTCTCCTTGATCTTTAGCTGCTTCACCTGCAAAATGGCCGGAAGGCTTGGATAAAATCAAAGCCAGCCGCCGTATGCCTGTAAACACAATACACACAGATGGAGAGGGGACAGTCGCTGTCAAACTAGTTTGGCTTACATTTATGACAGTGACATTTCTGCCATTTAAGAATGAAAAAGTGGGGCTTGGCCCCTGTAGCTCAAGCAGCTGAGGTGCCAGCCACATACACAGGAGCTGGTGACTTCGAATCCAGCCTGGGCCCCGCCAAACAATAAAGACAACTATAAGCAAAAAATAGCCAGGCATTGGGGCGGGTGCCTGTAGTCCCAGCTACTTGGGAGGCTGAGGCAAGAGAATCGCTTAAGCTCAAGAGTTGGAGGTTGCTATGAGCTGTGACGCCACGGCACTCTACCCAGGGCAATAGCTTAAGACTCTGTCTCAAAAAAAAAAAAAAGCGGATTGACTTCAAATATCAAGGAAGGAAAAGTATTATAGACGGCAGACAGGTGTAGCCAACATAGTGAAGGAATGGCTGAATGACAGGGCTGAGGAAACTCCCAGAATGGAGAAGGGAGAGTGGAAGGGCGCGGTGGCTCACCACCCTTTGTGTGCAGTTTGTCTCCTCACCTCCAGCCTGCTGCCTCTCTGGAGGTGATGACAGGTGCCCAGGCAGTACAAATTATTCTATCAGGTAGCACTGTATAAGTTGGACTCCTCCCAGATCCCCTGCAGGCCTCTAAGAGGGAAAAAGAGAGAGAGAGAGACAAAGACACAGTCAGGAAGAAGCCTCCGGGGCGGCTTTTCCTAGGCCTCCTGTATCTTCATCTCAATCTGAAAGATGGCAGCTCGCTGGCAGGGCCTGGGTTCTGCGGGAGCCTCCAGGGTCCAGCCTCAACACAGTGTATTATGTTAGTAGGCATAATAATCCTCCAACACGTGTTTTGCAACCCAGTCCTTTTACCACATGGTTTCGTTGTTCCTCCAGTCCTGCACTTTATGGAAGGCTGGGCAGGGGCCATGAGTACTCTTTGGTTGGGTGAGTAAACTGAGGCTCATGATTTCTAGAGTCACCTAGCCCACAGGTAGTGGCACCTGGACTGGAACATGGGGTCTTGACCCCAAGTCCAGTTCTTCTTCTAAAGCCCCTTCCTTCTAGAAATAACACAGTAACCTGAGTGCCGTGGGGGTGAGGCATGGTAGAGAGAGGGGTGCAATGCCCCTTGCCTCACAGACTGCCCTGGTCAGCCAAAGGGCTTCTGGCAGGCATGCGGCCTCACTGCATGACGGCATCGCCCAGGACAGCAGAACAGGAGCAGCCTTGCAAATTCTTGGCCTGGTGCTCTGGGCCCTGGCCAGTACACCAAATTCTCTTTCCTTCCTTCTGTGTGAGAGTCTCCCAGGGCACCCTCTGTATTTCCCTGTCTCTCAGCCCTGGCGGCCACAGACTAAGGCTGCTTTCAGAGGTCTGGGGGCCTGGGAGGAAGGGACCTCATTGGATGGTTTCTAAATGGTATGAGGCTGGACCTCGGCGTTACCTAGGGAGCGTGTTCAAAATGCGCATGCTCACTGTGCTTTCCCCCAGGCACTCCACGACTTCTGTGTGAGCTAGGCATGTGAACAAGCTCTCCAGAAAACTCATCCTTGCTTCACCACGAAACCCGGAGCCAAAGAAGTTACTTGATTTTACAGAGAGGGGAACAAAGTTCTATAGAGAAGTTTCTAATCAGGGATGTTAGCACGAGTGTGCACACATGCGCATTAGAAATTTAGTTAGAGAATGATAGTAGCAGAGGAGAATGGGCCTCTGTGACTCTGGCTCAGGGATTCTCCTCTCTGAGCCTCAGTTTCCACACCAGGACAATGCGGCATCACGTCCCTTCCAGCTGACAATGTGCATCTCTGAGTTCTAACTCCAGCCTCAGTCTCCTAGAAGCCAGAGTATCAGAGGGAGGGGGCAGTGCCCCCTGAGGAGCGAGTCTCTCGAGTCCTTCTTCAGAGGAACAAAGACCAAGTTTCGTGCTCCCAGCAAAGCCCAGCTTAAGATTCTTCATTATTAAAATAGGGATAAGAAACAGAGGAGATAACTGCTCTTCAATATTGTAATGGAAGTTCTAGCCATTGCAATTAGGGAAGAAAAGGCGATCAAGGGCATCCACATAGGTTCAGAAGAGATTAAACTTTCACTCTTTGCAGATGACCGGTATATCTGGAAAACACCAGGGATTCGACACCAGGGATTTCGACACTAACGAAATCGATAGTGATCAAAACTGCATGGTACTGGTACAAAAACAGAGAGATAGATGTATGGAACAGAATAGAGAACCAAGAGATGAACCCAGCTACTTACCGCTATTTGATCTTTGACAAGCCAATTAAAAACATTCAGTGGGGAAAAGATTCCCTATTTAACAAATGGTGCTGGG